>CM042754.1:24832112-24861793 GCA_022496165.2 Catalaphyllia jardinei | reverse complement strand
TTACCTGTTGTAGGGCTTCGCCAAATCCTAAGGACATTCCTGGCAGTGATGTAACATACACATTTGGTGGCAAATCATTGATGCAAGATGAATCAGGGATTGCTTGGTTGAAATACAGAGACCAAAGGACGGTTGGCTTGTCACTTGAAACATTTCCTGCTGAGCGAGAAAAGAAAATGAGCTCAGTGTCTAACCATAGCAAGCAGATACAAATTCAGTACAAATCTCCTCTAGACACCTATATTAACCTGATGCAAGTTCTACTGCTAACAGGGTAAAGGTAGGTAGCGTTTGCATATGAGCCAAGTGGCCCATCAGCCCAGGGCTTATCCTGGTTTCTGCAGCACAAAGTGACTACAAGTATTTCTACTTCCCCCTGGATGGGATACTAGTTTATTGTAGCATTAGGTTCGCCGGTACCCATTTATACACCTGGGAGGAGAGAGGCACTGTGAGAGTAAAGTGTCTTGCCCAAGAGCACAATGCAATGGCTGTGGGCAGGGCTCGAACCTGGACTGCTTGATCCGGAGGCGAGTACACCAACCATAAATCCACCGCACCTTCCACAAGGACAGTGCTACTAGTAGCAGGTACTGGGTAAAATGACCAGCCATGTGGATGATTTTGCCCAGCTGGTTTGACCATCTAAAGCAAAGATTTTTGTATAAAGATATTCAGAAGGAAAATCTTTGCTCCTCTGTAAAAACCAGTTGCCTTCTTGCTGAAAATGTTAATGAAAACCCTGCTACAGTAATTTTGATAACCTGATGTGACCTGAGGACCTGCAGCAATGCTATATTAGCTGCTACTCAAAACTTTTGTTTGATGTCCTTTCCTAAATAATACTTACTACATTGTCTAAGGTATTTGACGTAATTAGTACGCCAAAAATTAGGATGCAAAATAAAGAAAAAAAATTCCACCCTCACCTTGAGATGGAAAATGAAATAACTTGTCTGCTGTTGGTTCCAAATCTTCCTTGGCAGAAGACAAACCTTTACTAACTAAATGGACAATGTAAAGACCTTTAGGACACGCCATAGAAGATGGTCCTAATTCAATGACTCTGACAGGCTCTCCTCCCTCGGATGATGGAGGGACTGACAGAATAGTGATGTGATCCTCTTCAGACGCCTTCAAAGAGCCACATGTTATGAAAACTGCCCTGGAAACAAATTGCATGCATTCTTTTTTAAATCTTTCAGGCACATAAGAAAATTCTGTTATCAACCATTTGCATTTCAGCACTTGATTCTCGGAGATTATTCCCATGCATTTGCCATCAGCTTCACTGACAGTGATGGTTGATGCCCCTCGCCTGAGGCAGTATAAGCCACCAAACACAGCACACATCCGGCAAAATGCCTGCGGGAGCTCTCCAGCACCATAAAGAGGCCAAATGAAGGGTGTGTTTCCATAGCGTCCAAGGGATTGAAGAAAACTCTGTGTAGCTTTTAATCCTTGGACTGTTGCAGTTTCTGGTTTGATCATTGCAATGGCATGAATTACAAAATGCTGCAAGCTCGGGGTCAGTCTTCGAGACTGGAGGAATTCGCTGTAAGGTTTGTCTTCAAGCCCTTCATACTGGTCACGCTGTTGTTCAAAATCAAGGCAGAAAGTCAGAAATTTCATCAGCATTCGTTTCTCCACAACTGATATGGCATTGCTACTAAATACATCAGCTCTTGAACAAGGCACCTCCTCTACTCTTCCATCAATGCATGTCAAGATCCTTGTGAGTGCTTTGAACTCTGCATAGTGACTGATGTTTGCAGAAATCAATGCCTCCACTAGTGGGCCTCTAGAAAACAGAAGTTTGGGAGATATGTCAATGTTGAATCTTTTCCAGTATGGCTTTAAATCATCGTATGTCATGTTCACGTCTATAACAGGTTTGTGTGCACTTCTCTGTCTTGGTGCTGGCACAAATGCGACTTCTTGTACATTATTAGAATCTGAATCCTTTGGCGATGCCTCTTCATTACTCTCCTTAGATGTTTCTTTAGAACTTGTTACTTCACTGGAAAGGTTTTCACTCTCCTCTCCACATTGAAGGGTACTGTTGGTATGGTTTACATCAGAAACACCTGCTGTGTCAACATCAACCAAAGGTTTGCTTTCTTCAGTGGAGAATTCCTCTAAGGTACCAGCTTTTTGTAATGTGTTCTTTTCATCATATGGTTTGGATTCATCTATTTCTCTGGAATCCAGTAATTTCTGAGGTTCAGCAAGGCTAACGGCACTTTCAGGGGCTTCTGTCTCTGTAACTAGCTCAGACTGAATTGATTCTTCTGGCTGTTTCTCCCTGAAGGAAAAAAATTAGCTGATCACTAGAAAATTATTAATAAAATGGAAAAATATTATTACTTAGGATTATTGCTATGCAAGACATGGGCAATCTACATGGAACACCTCTGCTTTATGAGATACTTTTCAAATATAGCACAAACAATCTATCTAAGCAAGTTTCACAGATAGACTACATCTTGGAGAAGAAGTCAATTGTGTTGGTGAAATGTTTGGACATCACGTCCAATCAAAATGTGAAATTGGCCGGACAATGTCCGATGACCAACTGTTATTTCCAGCTCTGCCACTTATTTTGGCCAATTTCTGGGCAATGTTGGTAGATATTTTAGTGGTTGAATTGGTACAACTGAGGTACATGTATATTCACTACATTCCATGTACTCTGCAATATTTGTAAATTTATTGGCTTGAAAACTCACCTAAAATAGGATTTAACAACTACATTTTTGATTTCATTGGATTGACTAGGAACTGGAATTGTGTAGGTACCACTCTCCGGGCTGGGTGGTTCATCACTGTGGGTTTCAGACTCCAATTGTTCATCTTGGTTTTTGTTTGTATCTTCAACATCTTTAGCCTGCAATCATGGAAAAGTCTACGTTCAGTGAGTTTGCTGTTATCTGTTTTCATGTATTCTTGTCTGTTTTTGCATACTTTCTTTTCAGAAATGCAGAATAATGAGTTGACCTCTTTTGCAATAAAGTGTTGCTTAAATTGCTTAATTGGAAAATTTACTGCGAGGATCATACTTCACTTGCATCTATAACCGCAGTTCAAATATGAATTATTTCATATACACTTTACATCATTTCACTCTTTACGGGAGATATGAACCCACTAAATTGACCTTGCTCCCAATGTGTGGCTTCATAGCTCAGTTGGTAGAGCATCGCACCGGTATCGCGGAGGTCATGGGTTCGAATCCCGTTGAAGCCCTGATTTTTTTCAGGCTTCTTCTTTCCAATTGCTTAAATTGGAAAATTTACTGCGAGGATCATACTTCACTTGCATCTATAACCGCAGTTCAAATATGAATTATTTCATATACACTTTACATCACTTCACACAATTTTCCTGGCAAGGGCTTAAAACCTGGACTGCTTGATCCAGAGACGAACACAGTAACCATGAGGCCAACAATATCATAGAGAAATTGAGAAACAAGAAATGAGAAATATTGCTGCTTATCTTACAAACCTGGTTGGATTCAATCCATTTCAACAATGAATCAAATGTCAAAGTTACCCACTGGCCAGAATAATAATCATTCCTAAAACAAACAAAGAAGAACACTCTCAGAGCAGTGAACACATCTGATAATAAATTATATGTTTCTTAGTACAGGTAGGTTAAGTCTGCACATGAGCCAAGTTGCCCATCAGGCTGGTAATTATCTCCAGTTTCTGTAGAATGAAGCAATTAGGGGCATTTCTACTTCCCCTAGATGGGATGCTGGGCCATTACAGAGTTATCCCCCAGCATAAAATTTGCTAGTACCCATTTATATACCTGGGTGGAGAGAGGCACTGTGAGAGTGAAGTGTCTTGCCCAAGAAAACAGCACAATGCCTCTAGCCGGGGATTGAACCCAGACCACTAAATCGGGAAGCAAGTACACGAACCACATTTCTGTAACTATAATTAAATCTTACTCATTCCAAAGCAAGTTGGCCTTTTCAGTAAAATTATACAGAGAGTAATTGAATGCCTTGGTGCAAGACGGTCGTAAGTGACTTTTTCGGGTAAAAATTTTTTTCCTTTTAAAGTGCCTGAATTTTTGTATGTGCTTTTCAGTACAGCAGGAAAACATTCTCCTGTATCTTTTTTTGGCTGAAATGCCCTACTTTTTCCACCTTGATGCGTTCATTGTGCATGCTTCGATATTTTGACTTTGTTTTTCTCAGAAGCAAAGTGCAAACCACCCAAAAAAATTACATGGGAATCTTTTACTACTTAATTGAAAAGCACATACATAAATTCAGGCACTTTTGAAGGAAAAAAATTTTTACCTGAAAAAGTCACTTACAACCGTCTTGCACCAAGCCATTCAATAATTTATTGTTTTAGCAATCCACCACGCTTATGTTATGCCCTTTACTGACCTGTCCAAATGAAGAACTTTAAGACCCACTCTTGATAAGGCTGCTGCTATCACAGACTCTGTGAAACCTTTATATTACAAACAAAAAACAAACATAAATAAACCTCACATTTTAGTAAGGGATGATTGTTGCACAGAACTTTTGCCGCTCATGCTGTTGTACCATACAAAATCAACTGCAAAGGAAAACTGCTGGGTTGGTTTACACAAACCTACTTGTTTTATGTGTCTATATTATGCAACAAGATTACAATAAGTCTGTGACACAAATTTATTTTATGTAAATTAAACCTAGGCTAAACTAACAACTACAGGGCCACTTTTTATCATCCACCAGATGGAGGTACAAATGGGTCTAGATGGGATCCAGATGGGGGTGCAGATGCAGATGCAGATGGGTCTAGATGGGGGTCCAGATGGGAGTGCAGATGGGGTCTAGATGGGGGTGCAGATGGAGTCTAGATGGGGGTCCAGGTGGGGTCCAGTGGGGGGGGGGGTCCATGTTTTGTACTCACCACTTTCTTAGTAGTTTACAAACCCCACTTAAAATTGCTTGTTGAAAGCAATTGCACAAGCTGATAATGCATTGACTGATCTCAAACCAATATCTTGTACTCAGTGAGCTGGTCAGCTAAATTTTTAATATAGACCAAAGGGAGGTGGGATATGGGTTACATTCCAAAATGGAAAGTCTGGTGAGTGGTCAGCAGTATTTACCAGCGTTCAAATATTAGCCACAGTTGGGCGAATCAATGTATTTTTAAGCGAGACAAGGGTAAGGATTATAGGTTCGAAGTATAGTAGCTTCTCGATGAAAACGTGAAAATCTGGAAATAAAATAGATAAAGTAAAATAACTGCGCAATAATTCGACTTGAAACTGCGGCTGCAAAATTAAAATTTTAAATAACGGAAGCTTGTAAATTGTTTCACCAACTTTACCACATTAAAGAGTTTATAGTCACACAGCATACCCGTTCCCAGCACGATCACATCGAAGTCATCAGGAAGTTCATCCGCCATTTTGCGATATTTTCTGAGCGGGATACAATAAAGAAGCGGATTGGCTATCTCGTTTAACCCAATCAAAAAATGTTTTAGACCAGTAACATTGGGAGAATCCGCTGGTCATCATCACCCATCTTCTCCACGTGATAAGGTTGTACCACAGAAATCCCATGCTTTCCCTTGCAAGAAAAACAGGAATTCATCGAGAAATGATAAAGCTCGTTATATTTGACCTTGGGGGTGTCATAATCACAAGCCCTATCTTTGCGTTTCAGAAGTATTCATGGGAAAAAGGAATTCCAAGGTAGTTTGAGACAATATTTTAAGTGTGACAGGGTTGACAGCTTCTAGACCTTCTAATGTGAAGTTTAAGCTCAATATAGTTTTCTGTTCTCCTCAAAATTTGCAGTGACTTTGTTGTTAAAAGCTTTATAAGCAATGAAAAGAAACTCGACACTGGACAAGTATCTCTTTCTCAGGTATGTTCTGTATCTTAGAACTCAGTTTGGTATGATTATTAAATCGACCGCACACAATCTTGCTGAGTAGTGGGAGAGTAAATAAAGGAATGAAAATGAATAGTTTGCCTTTGTGTCCTGTTGTCATATCTTTTAGCCTGCCAAAACAGCCCTCCTTCGCTCCCGGCCCGAGTGGCATTTCGCAAGGAGGATGAGAAGACAAGACAAGATTTTTTTTGAACTGTAACATTAACTAAAATAACTGCGATTGACCACTGAAAATTCCATACTGATGACACAAGGATGAACCTTTGTAATTTTGCATAAATCTGCAAAATATGCATAATTAAAATTTGCTCTCAAAATGGTGGACTGAGCAGCTTTAGTCTGGGGGACAGTACTTCACAACAGAACTATACTTTATTCGCTATGCAATGCTACATGGCGGACTACAACAACGTGCTCTCAACAACCATACGGAAGACCGCTGACCAACATCTCCCCCCTTTGAAAAAAAACAAAAAACAAAACAAAAAAAGAAAACGAAAAGGCTAACAAGTCTTCAACAAAATTCTACGGAGTGAGTGTTCAAAGTCAATGTTTGAGAAGGACTAGGCTGTGACGTAGTCTTTCAGTCTTTCTGGGAGTTTGATTATTCTCCCAGATCTTGTCTGCTTCAACGGCGTGGAGGAGCCTTCCATGGGTTCTGGTTCCCTCAGGGAGGGTTCTGGTATCGCTTCTCCGGTTGTGTTCGGGTGCTCATGGATCTGCTGGTCGCACTGCGGATTGACTTCTGCATGTTTAGAGGGATTTGGCGCAGGGGTGGGGTTAACTGTCGTATCCAATGTGGGTCGGTTGACTACTGTCTGAGGTGGGATAATAGGTGGTGGTGGTGCGGCAGGTTTCAGCTGGACTCTGTTCCTTCCGATCGTGGTGCCATGAGAGGTACGAATCGTATAGGACCGTCCGTTGTCTTCCTTTATGACTTCCCCATAGATCCATGGTTTGCCGCGATGGCGGGGAGGTGGCTTGGCATATGCGTAACTGCCAACTTTGACTGGTTTGTGCTCCACACCGGCTGACTTGTCGTAATATGCTTTGCTGTCATGCCTTTTCTTAAGGATGTCGTCTTTTACGATGCGAAAGTTAATCATGGCAGGTGCCAAGAGATGATCAGTGGTGGGCAGTGTGGTGCTAGTGCGTCGTAGGAACATACGCTGAGCAGGTGAGTATGTGTGCCCTTGAGGTGGGGTGTTTCTGTAAAGAAGTAGAGCTGTGTGGAAGTCATCGGCTTTCTTTAACATGGACTCTGCAACTTTAACGGCAGCTTCTGCTCTTCCATTACTTTTATGGTGGTAAGGGGAGGAAGTGGTGTGCTTGAAACCATATTCCACAGCGAACTTCCTGTACTGGTCGCTTATGAACTGTGGACCGTTATCAGTGTGGCAGATTGCTGGAACACCATATCGTGCAAAGTGGGCTTTTGTCTTCTCAATGACCGTGGAGGATAGGGTATCTTCCAGCTTGTCCACCTCAATCCAGTCCGAGAAGTGGCACACAGAGACCAGGTTGCTTTGGTTGTGGAGCTCACAGATATCTTGACTCACTAACTCCCAGGGCCTTGTTGGAATCGGTAGAGATCTCATCGGTTCTTTTGGTGCGGTCGTACCGTAATGGGCACAGGTGCCACAAGCATCACACGTGTCTTGTATGGACTTTCTCATCCCTGGCCAAAAGAGCACTTCTCGGGCCATTCGTATGGTCGACTCTGCACCAAAATGGTTGGCGTGGATTTTCCGAAGCATTTCTTTATGCATAGTCTGGGGTACCATGACTTGCGTACCCTTGTATATTATGCCATTCTGCACTGACAGTTCGTCTCTATAGTTCCAGTAGGGACGCAAGGATTCAGGGATGGCTGATTTGTCTTCGGGCCATCCATGGACAATGACTTTGTATAGTGCCGCCAGTGCGAGGACTTTGCTTGTCTGTTCACGTAAGTGGTTTTCGGTGGTCTCTTCTAGCCTTGGGTTTCTGCAGTTCTGCTCAGACTCCATCTCCGTTCGGAAGACGTCGAAGTGTGTTACCCTTGCTGATATTGGTTGTGGAAGGGCTGCCCGAGATAGGGTGTCAGCCAGGTGGAGAGTCGGTCCTCTCTTGTATGTTAGGTCAAACCGATATCGTTGCAGTTTCATCAGCATCCTTTGCAGACGGGCTGGGGCTTTGTTCAATGGTTTCTTCATTATGGTTTCGAGAGGCTGATGATCTGTGTGGACCACAATGTCAGCCTTGCCATATAACCACTGGTCAAACTTCTGAAAGCAGTTGCATATTGCCAGGCACTCCTTTTCGATCTGAGAGTAACGCTGTTCTGTGGGACTCATGCTGGAGGATGTGAAAGCAACGGGCTGCAGCGTTCCATTGTCATTGGGTTGTAAGAGTGCACCGCCCAGGGCATAATCACTGGCATCCGTCTGAAGTACCACTGGCTAGTGGACATCATAGTAGGCTAAAACTGGGGCTGAACAAATCAGTTGCTTCGCTTTAGTGAATGCACTATCCTGAATGTCGGACCAGATGAACGGTACAGCTTCCTGGGTGAGCATTCGTAGAGGTTGTATCACCGAGCTTAGGTTTGCACAGAAGGGTGATAGATAGTTGACCATGCCAATGAAGCGCAAGAGTGCTGCCGTGTTCTCTGGAGGCGGCATCTGTGTTATTGCTGCTACCTTGTCGGGATCGGGTTTCATTCCTTGGTCTGAAATAATAGTGCCCATGAATTTGAGTTCCTTAAGCTTGAACTGAAGTTTTGCTGCATTGAGCTTGATGTTCTTTTGGTGACAGCATTCCATCAGAGCAATGAATCTTCTGTCATGGTCTTTTTGAGCTTCGTCAAAGTTGTTTCCTTCTCCATATACTAGGATATCATCTGCAATGCATATGATGCCTTCTAGGCCTTCTAGGGCGGTTGTCAGCCTCATTTGGAACTCTTCAGGGGCACTGGTAATCTCAAAAGACAGACGAAGCCATCTGTACCTGCCGTATGATGTGTGCATGGTGGTCATCCATGATGAGTCCTCATCGAGAGGAATGTGAAGGAAGCCTTCTTTGACATCAACTAGGGAGAAGCATTTCGCTGCACTCAGTTTATGAAGCTGTTCATTTAGGGTGGGCATCTGGTGTTTTGGTCGATGGATGGCCTTGTTTACTGTTTGACTTGGGTCGATACACACTCTGAACTTCTTTGGTGTTTCTCGGATTAGTTCATTGGAGCACCAGGCGGTTGGTTCGTTTACCTTGGCGATAACCCCTTGTTCAACGTAACGATCCAAGGCTTGTTTTTCACGCTCTCGCTTTGCTACTGGTATTCTGTGAACTGGCATCTGCACAGGTTGTATGCTCTCATCTATTTGAAAATGAACAGGTGGACCAAGCTCACCAAGGCCTTCGAAGGTGTCAGCGTATTGGTCTAGAATGTCCTCCCTACGTAACTGGCCAGGAGGTGGAAGCTGTCGGTTTGATAGAACTTTGATTGGCTTTGACGGCGAAGGTGATGGATTACATGGGTTGGCTGTGGCCTCATGGAGTTGCCGAAGATGGTTGCAGGTCATGTTCATCTTTGGATGCTGCGGTGCAAAATCCCAGGGATGGGTAGGTTGGAACCTTGAGAGTTTTCCGTGTTCGGCACTGACGTGTTCTACCACTGAGGATAGGGAATGGATTTCATCTGCGTGTACTTTGATAAGTCCCAGTCTCTCGCTGTCGCTCCCTGACAGAAGTGCTGGTTTGCATCCGATAGAAGAATCTGGCAGGACTTGAAAGGTGAGTGTTACATACCTGTGCTTTCTTTCACATACTAGATCCACCTGACCTTCAGGTTCCAACGGTTTGGAGTTTCCATAGGGATATAGACAGTAGGGAGATCGTTTGAGTTCTGCATCTGGCAGAAGGGAGCGCAGGGTATTGATGGACATGGTGTTGAATGTTGCTGCGGTGTCTATTTGAAACTTGACTTGAGTGAATGCTGAGCCTGTCGCAGAAAGTGACAGGGTTGTGAAGTATCGCTTTGCTTGGCTGGAGTCGGCAACGCTGTGTACTTGTGCTTCCAAAGAATAAGTGAAGACACAATCATGATCAAAGGATGTGTCACATGGCTGCTCCTCTGTGACGTACATGTCGGTGTGGTGAAGATCTTGTGATTGGGTAGATGTGTTTGCACGTGGATCATGTCGTTGGCCACTCAGTCGTGGATCACGTCGCTGGCCATTCGCGCTCTTTGTGTATTCCTTCCTACCGGATCTGGAATCTGGTACTTTAAACTTACGGTCTTCTAGGCAGACTCTGGCGAAATGGTCATTACCACCACACGTCGAACAGGTCTTTCCTTTAGCAGGACATACTTTCCAGGGGTGGGCACCTCGGCGGTCCCCACACCAGAAACACGTTCCAGGCTTCCTGCGGAGTTTCATCTGGCTGTGTCTGAGGCCTGTCCAATGGACTTCTTCATCCGTTCCTTTTGAAGAATCCACGATTAATTTGTTTGTTTGCTTTGCAGACTCTATGGCTCTTGCCTCTGCCACCACATCTTGCAGGGTTTTCTTAGAGTTGTAAGGTTTTACGTGTGTTTTGAGGAGCTCAGTTCTCGTGTGATCCTCATTGAGGCCAAAAATAAATTTGTCTCTAGTGAGTTCATCAGTGAGCTCACCGTAAGCACAAAGGCTGCTCGCTTGGCGTACTTTGACTTCCCACTCTTGTATGGACTCATGCGAGGTTTGGGATGACGTCCAGAACTTGAAACGGTCGGTGAGAAGTGAACTCCCTGTGGAGCCTGTGTAGTGGGCGCGTAGTTTTTCCATCCAAACCCATGGTTTCTTCTTGTTGTCGTTGGGGATTTGAGGTTCGATTGTGTACCTAAGTACAGACAAAGCTTCATCTGGAAGTGAAGATCGCAGGGCAGAAATTTCTAGTAACGGGCTTTTGTAGTGATCTGCACGTTCGGTGACAGGATCTTTGCCAAGGTTATGATAGTTGGCTTGGATGCAATAATCATTAAAACGAAGTTCAAAATTCTTGAAATTTTCACTCACATTACCCACAAGTTTGAGCTCCGGTCTTTTGAGGTTTGCCATTGTGTAATCCCACTTCTGACACCAAGTCTGGGGGACAGTACTTCACAACAGAACTATACTTTATTCGCTATGCAATGCAACATGGCGAACTACAACAACGTGCTCTCAACAACCATACGGAAGACCGCTGACCAACACTTTTCCCCCGAGGAGATGAATATTCATGAACAGGAAGAAACTTGCATTCTTTGCAGAAGGGGAGCTGAAAAGGGCGACAAATACTATATAAGGACTGATGTTAAGACCAACATCACAGAGCTCCTGCGAAAGATACAGCGATGTCTCTACTTCCTCTCATTGAACTTGACAGATTCTATTATTTAGTACATGTTTCCGTTTTGCTATCAGTTATGTAAAAAGCAAATTGAGAAATTACCATGCGCATTGGCAAAAAACTTCCAATCATGGACGAGACAAATCACTGCTACAAGCTGCCATTTTAATCGGTGAGAATTTTTAGAGTCCTGCATATTTACAGACTTAATTATGCATACTTACCGATCCAACCAATAGGACTCATGACCAGATGCGGGTCAGACTTGTGTCATCAGTATGGAATTTTCCGGCCGGGAGCGAAGAAGGACAGCTGTTTTCGCCGGCTATCATATCTTATGCGACCTTACAGAAAAAAACACTACTTAGTGTAAGTCCTGCGTAACACTGTAGGGCTTAACTTGTACCTAGGCTGTCATCCAGCACGTGCTCAGTCTCCCCTCCATCTCCCACACATGCTTTTTTGATAGTACAAAACTTAAAAATCCCCTCCCCCTGTTCGCAGATTTCTTTTTGTGCGTACGAGGTCGCCCAATCTCCACACATGTCGGGAGCTAATGCCAGAAGCGTTTTGGTGAGATTTTGCGATAACAATTGGGAGAGGAAGGGTTTTGTAAAAATTTGTCACGTCAGAAAACGTGTGGGAGAGGGAGGGGAGCATGAGCGTGTGCTGGATGATGCGTTTGGGATTAAGCTAACGATACGATCATATTGTGAAAAGCGATTTTTGAAAAAAACTTTGCAAAAGCTGCTAAAATTTTCTGACTTCTGCAAAAGTCCAAAAAAAAAGAAAAATCTTCCAACTTCATTTTGTGTTTGTTTGGTTTTGTGAAATTTAGAGATTCAAGCGAATTTTCGTAGTGCATTCAAAATTTTTTAGCAAAGAATTGCCTCCCTTCACAATATTTATATGTAAACCAGAAAATAAAATTTCCCAGAGTGAGAAAAGGCTTAGGTACAAATTTAGCCCGACAGTGTTACCTGTAACTAGTGTTTTTTTTCTGTAAGGTCTCAAGAGATATGACAACAGGAGACAAGGGTAAACTATTCAATTAATTCTTTTTGTTCCTTTTAGTAGTTACTCTCCCGACTCAACAAGATTGTGTGCTCCCTGTGGACCAAATGTAATTTTTGATTTTTTGTTGTTGTTTAGTAGGGTTGTCAAAAGTAACCAGTTTCTGCATGGCAACAATTAAGATCTACATCATTATTTTCGCCAGCAGCCCAGCTTGATTATACCATCTGGCCTATTGTAGACAGGTGACATAAATTACTAGCCTCTTTCTCCGACAATACACCCGTCAACTTCAAAACCTTTCTGACAACCCTTGTTCTGGACAAATACAGAGCCCTCGCTGATATTATTACAGTTTGATTTGGTATATACCCAACTCTGTTATTTTGAAATTTCAGCTCAATATTCATCTATCAGTTAAGTTTGCAGATCTCAAATTTCACCTATCTTCTAAGCAAGCGCATCGATCATTTGTCATTCTCGATTTTCCCAGAATTTTTTCTTGAATTGAACTGTGTTCAATGTGTGAGGCTTAAGAGCTCTGTGAGAGGCCTATTAGAAAGTAGTAAACAGTGTTGTGGAAGTGCAAGTAAAGGATTTATTGAGTCTTGTGAAAATTTACTTTACATTTCTTTGTTTTCAAAAAAACTTTTAAAGGAGACTGCACATAATCACCAAGACTGAGTTGGGGTGATCTTCATGCTGAGCAGAGGCTGAAAGAGATCCAGATGCTGTGTGGAACCCTGCCACATAGCAATGGCATCTTCATTCTGGCCCAAGCAAAAGTTCAGTTAGCTATTGTCTCGTACAAGGAACCCCTTTAATACGACCAGCCCATTAATACAGCCAGATTTTTGTGGCCTGATTCAGTAGTGTGTTGATTCATTATTTCTTCTTATTGTATATAGTTCTGCTCTGAAATGGATGCTATTTACAGAGAACATGCTTCCCAACAAGGATATGATCTCTGTAAAGAGATAAGATTCCAAGAAATCATGGATGAATACCTCTCAACGGCAAAAGTGATCCCAGAAATGCTGTATGCAGCAACTGCTCTAAGGAAGCAAGGTACGTGAAACAGATCATGATTGTTTACTGTAGGCGATGTTGGTCGACACTATGAACTATTATATCGACCAACACTTGGAAATACCTATCTAAATAATAATAATAATAATGATAATAATAATAATAATAATAATTAATAATAATAGTAATAGTATTAGTACTAGTACTAGTCAAATGTGTACTACATGTAGTACTATTACTATAATAATAGTAATAGTAATAGAAATAGAAATATAATTAGAAAAACCCTTGGAGCAATGACGAGAACCAACATATATTATAAAAGGTTGATAGTCAGTCGATGTATGACCCAAGTGCTGGTTGACATATTAGTTGATAGTGTTGACTGACTCTACTCACAGTAAACATGTTTCAATTAAAAGTATGAAAGTAGATTTTGCTAATTTATTTTTTATATATTTTGTATTCTTGAAATGACTAGCGGGTTCAATATTCAAATGATCAGTTCATTTGCAGTCTTGAGGGGTACGTTTCGCTTGGTTTGACTGTAACAAAATTTAAAGTATTAAAAGGGCTGATAAAGTGTGAGGGCTGAGGTATTTTTTATGGTTAACTGAGGGTACAGGGATCAATGGATGTCAAATATTTCAATACATAGAACAGACCAAAACTCATGATTAGATCATTATCATTAAAATGAAATTATAAATTAATGTCACTATTCCACTATTTAAACTAAGAGCAGAGTGTACGTACTGCAACTAGGTAAGGTAATGGCAACAAATAAGCAAACAACAATATGGCGTAATTTTGGGGGACACAGCCCTGTGGCAGGTTTGACGCGACTTCATGACAGGTGCACAAAACCAAAAGCCTTACTTATCCCCCACTAACGTGAACAAGAGTATTGGCAGAGCCTTTCTTATCTCCCCAGCACAGCAGAGGCTGGATCGGACGAGATAAAGGCAAGGATATAAGATGGCAAGACACAAGCAATGCCAAAGCTTGGGGGAAGTCGCTACGCAGACTTAACCGCACCACAAGGAGCGACCCCAGTTTATTGATAAATAACAAATAAAAAGCCCTTCTCCCAGGGAGGGAGTGTGGGAAATTTTAAAGCAAAATTGTTGCAAAATGTGTACTCCCGTGCAAGCTGCCAGTATTATGCCCTGTGACAGTATATTGAAAATTATATAGCAAAACAGTGTCTCAAAGTATGACCAATAGGTACAGCTGTACTATAAGCTAAATAGACCCAACGAGGCGAGCTTGTCAGCCACGAATGGGCCTAACAAATATGTGGGCCAATCTAGGAGAAGCTAAGATATTTCACTAGATTACACGGCAAGATAGAAGCTAAAATACAGACAACAATAGCATTTGTGCTAACTGCCAGAACAAGGGAACATTCATTCATTAATTTAGCCTTCAGTATTGTTCTATTATTTATCCTACTGGATTGCGTGACAAACGAAAAACCGCCTTGCACCAAGGGGTGTCATGTTCCATTAACTGCGTTTTACCGGCCGGTAAAAGCGTTATTTAAATTATTGACTGATACCAATGTGGACACTTTGATAATTTCAGGTATCAAAACCTGTGTTCTGACAAATAACTGGACCAATGACACAGGAAAGAACTTCAAGTTATTTCATTCCTTATTCCATTATTTTGATGAGGTGTTTGAATCATGCAAACTTGGACTTAGTAAACCTGATCCTGATATTTATACCCATGTCTGCTCAAAGATGAGTGTCAAGCCTTCAGAGGTGTGTGATTAATTAAAATTAACATTGGCTGGCTCAAAGGGCCAGAGGAAGAATATTTGCCTTGAAGTTTGTGTGGCATAAATGAGAGCCAGGCTCAGCCTGATGTAACACGATCATTGCACAGTTCTGGATGGTATCCATGGATACCCACCTCATGGAGAGTCTGAGGTGGCAGAGGGTCTAAAAGGCCAATATGTTTACAATTAAGTATAAAACTAAACTGGAATTTATGGAGTGAGAGATTCAAATCAAAACCTTCCATGGAGTTATCCATTGATATTTTCTGGAACAACACAGCTATATTAATTATTATATTTTGGGGGGGTACTTTTGTAAAGCTGAAAAGATATCTTGAGAAGTATTTAATTGCATATTATATAATTATGTTGAGTTGTTAGTAACAAAATAATGTGTTGATGGCTTGGTGGCCTCATGGTTAGTGTACTTGTCTCTAGGTGGAATAGTTCAGGTTTGAATCCTGGTGGGGGACATTGTATTGTGGTTTTTGTCAAGACACTTGACAGTCACAGTACCTCTCTTGACTGAGGTACATAAATGGGTACTGGCAAATTTAATGCTGGGGGTAACTCTGTGATGGACTAACATCCCATCCAGGGGGAGTAGAAATACTCTTACTTGCTTCATGCTACTGAAACCAGGATAAGTCCTAGCATAATGGGTCACATGGCTTGTAAGCGGACTTCTCTGACCTACTTGATAAATGAAAACAAAAACCCAACAGGTGTCAGCTTGTCAGTGTGTGAGAGTGAAGATAGAAGGGGTTGTCACAGCAAGGGCTGTATAGTGCTGCAACAATATGTTGTGGTTAATTTATCAGGATATATTTTTGTTCAGTAACACTTAGAAAGTAATCAGTAAAGGAAGAAATTATATTTTTGTACCAGGTTATATTTTTAGACGATTCATCTCAAAATCTGAAACCAGCCAGAGAGATGGGAATGAGAACAATTTTGGTGAAGAATCCAATCACAGCTTTGAAGGACCTGCAGAAAGTAACAGGAATTGATGTAAGTTTCATTCAATTGGAATGATTCCTTTCTTCCCTCTCTCTATGGATTCGTGCATTCAAAGCTGTAACTAGTAACAGGCAAACCGAGGCTGTCTGGTCTTTAGTGATTTTTGTTGTTATTGTTGTTTATAGTGACTGTCATGGTAACTACAATTTGCATTGCCTGGCTTCAGCTCAGGCATTGGGCAGTTGCAGGCATTCCTGAATCTGCAGGTGTTTGTCTCTTTATTAATTTTGTATTTGTCCTTGGTTACTCATTTGCTTAGTCTGCTGGTATTAGTCAGCCATAGGCCTTTTTTTTCGGAAAAAATATTTGTTTAGCTATTCAAAATAATGAATCTGGACTTTTTCTTGTAATTATTATTTTCAGATCTTCCAACAGTATGTTGTTGAACCATGTTCAGTCCATGATGCAGTTCACTGCTACGCCAATCTTAAGGTTCTTTACTCTCTTTAAAGTTAACTAATGTGAGAGTCTATCTGATATTTTGACCATTGATATCTGTTGTAATAACCAGTTGTGTTACTTGAGTATTGAGAACAACTTGCATTCACTTTGATCCATTCTGAATAACTATAGATGCAAAGCAATTGGCTTTAAAAAACCTGCCGCACTTAAACACCCAATCAGAGTTAAAACCAAAATCAATTAAGATTTTCTTGTAAACATTTCCTCTGCTTTGCATCAGCTACAGAACTGGTATGTTTACTTGGGTTATATTGTCAGTAGTAGAAAAGCACGCTTGTGCAGGACCCTAACCAATCAGATTGTAGAATTTTATCACATGATCATGATATCATCTGGACCAATCAAATGACTTGATATGCTAATTAGCATATTCAAGATGGCCAACATGATAACACATGACAACCTCCAGCAGGGTTGTATGTGTCAAATAAGGAAAAAAAACAGGAAGTGATTTTAACAGATTAATTTATTTGCATGTTTTCTTGGATAGTCCCCTGACTTTGCAGCAGACTTTCTCTTGGTTGGTTTTGTAGCCGTAACGTTTGGGTCTGGTGGAGGTGAATTTAGTGATGAAGTTGCTGTCATCCATTTCGTTGGTAATATCCCTTAGGAAGTCTCGGAGGAATGTCTAATTGACTGGGTTTGGTGTCAGTGTCTAAGTAGAGTACTCTTTGTTGAAGTCATTCCATTAGTGCTCTTATAGTTTGAGTCTCACGTCACAGGTGGTGAAAGTGGCCATGAAGATGTTGACGCCTCTGTTTCCTGGCTGTTTGTCCTTGGACTTGGCGTAAACAACTTCTAGGGTGTCTTCGTTGGCACTTCTCACTTGGCATATGTTGAAGGGATTGGAGACCAAAGCGAAGAGATGGAAGGCGTGGACTGCTTCGGTGGTGGGTTTGAGGAGGTTTTCTCCAAACTTGCCTCAGAAACTGTTGAGCATGACTTTGGTGGTGACTTTGGGTCTTGGGTTTTTCTGGATGAGATTGGGGTCGAGTGTGATGGCTTCCCTCTCTTTGTATTGACTGACATGACATGCTTAGTCTTTGGGTGTTGTAGTCCAAGTAATGTATCTGGCAGACTCTTGCTTGATTTTCAGCGCAGTGTCCATGTAGCCAGCAAAGAGATCCTTCGCACGTTGTTCTTTTGGGAAGTGCCAGACCTTGTGTATCTTTTAGATGGTCTAATCCTTGGGGACTCTCTTTTTGGATTTCTGGTGTGTTTCTTTGTCTGTATG
Organism: Catalaphyllia jardinei; assembly: GCA_022496165.2. Classification (NCBI taxonomy): domain Eukaryota; kingdom Metazoa; phylum Cnidaria; class Anthozoa; order Scleractinia; family Caryophylliidae; genus Catalaphyllia; species Catalaphyllia jardinei. The sequence goes on along the minus strand of CM042754.1, from coordinate 24,843,970 downwards.
GCAGGACAGGATGGTACAGTCCATAGGGAAGCAGGATATCTACTCTCATTAGCAACTCAAAAGTAATGGTTGATGTCTTGGTCTTGTGGGTTGACAATGTCTTTTGCTTGGCTAACAGGATATCCATCGGTCTTGTTGGCCCACGGGTGTAGAGAGGTGCCGTTGATGGAGTTGATTTCTTCTTGCGATGGGTCTGCAGTGTCGTGTAGTTTGATGGTGTTACCCGCACCTGAAGGAAGCATCTTGGGGTTGAACTGGTTCCATGATCTTGAAGGTGTTGAGGAATCAAGCGAGGTCTTTGTTGGTTTTAAGCCCCATGTCCCAATCACAGTCCCACTTTACCTTTAGATCATATCCATGCTGCCTTAGGACGTCATGTTTTCTGAGGGTGTGTTCGTAAACCTCTTGCATGGTGCAGTCGGCTTGGACTGGACTGGACTGGTTTATTAAAAATCACATCGCAATAAAATACTGAATTGCATAATTATTTACAAGCTACTAATATACAAATATAAATATAAAACTTTGACCAACTTGAGTTAGTTACAGCCGCACACTTCACGAAAAACGAATTAGCAAAACGCTTTGTCTTGGCTGCTGGTACATTGTACGTTCTTTGGCGCCTTAAAATAAATTATAATGAGGACTATAGACTTCAGGAATTAGGTGATGTAGTTTACTGTTCTGATCCTCACTGATTGATCTAAATAACGACTTTGTAATGACTTCATGGTGTTCCCTAATAGAAGTCAAACAGGCGTGCTCTAACGCTTCCCCATACGGCATTCTAGGAAAAATACACACCAGAGCTCTTTTCTGAACTCTTTCTAACTCTAACTGTAAGTACTGAGGTAGATAATAATGGAACACTGGACAAGTGTAGTCGAGGGAAGATCTAATACCTCTGCAGTAGTAGGCAACAAGATCTTCGGCTGGGACACGTGCAGGTTTAAGTTGCACAAGAAAATAAATTTTCCTAGCTGCTTTCTTTACTAAACTATCTACATGATCGTTCCATGTTAGTGTGTTATTGATGGTAAGGCCGAGAAGCTTGCTAGAAGTGGTTGCTTGAATCTGTGTCCCATCAACTGTGACTGGGTCAAAATGTTCCAGGGAACGACAGAAACTGATAGTGAGCTCTTTAGTCTTAAGGTTAAGCTGGAATAAATTTTCCGCTGACCAGTTATAAACGTGGTCGACTGCTTCTTGTGCCCTACTTTGTTGCCCCTTTGGTACGTTTTCTGACAAGGTGGTATCGTCCACGTACTTCCACATCCCAAAGAGCACACTGGGGGTTAAGAGGTCGTTGATCATAAGCAAAAAAAGCCAGGGCCCCAATTTGGTCCCTTGGGGGACACCCCCTGGTACCGCACCCCATTAGAAGGTGGGATATCTGTCATGGTTGATAGGAAAACAGCAAGGACAGCCATGCCATAAGCAATCGTGAAACTCATAGATGGTCGGTCTTGCAGTGACAGGATCACAGAGGTCAAGACCATCAACCAGATGGTTTTCCACACGCTCTTCACCCTCATTTCTTGCAGTGTAAATGTGATCCTGTATTAAGAGTGGTAAAGACATAGGAGATGTTTGCACCATACTAACCATTTCAAGCCTTTGAGGGACTGATTGGTTTGACCCCCTACCCTCCCGGGGGGGGGGGGGGGGGTGTTGGGAGGTGTTGGTGTTTGGTGGGACCAGTTTCTTTTGCCAGAAGTGATTGCAGGCAGAAGCAGTGGTCATGCACTTTTCGATGGGGTCAAAGTCAGCATGTTGCTGGAACTCTTGATGTGACTTTCGCCATCCTTCTTTGAGGAGTTTGCCGTCTGATTTACAATAGGCCTGTCTCTCTCTTTGCATGAAGAAGTGGTGGTGGTGGGGTTGTCACATGTTATCATGTTGGCCATGCTGTTTTCATGTCAGCCATCTTGAATATGCTAATTAGCAAATCTGGTCATCTGATTGGTCCATGCTGCAATCTGATTGGTTAGGACTCTATGCGAGCATGCTGTTCTACTGTTGGTGTCCTTTGTGATTGACCAGAGTGATTACTTTGCTTAAGGTTTCAACACCTTTGAAAACCACTCGATCACAGTTCAACTGCATTATCCTGGGTGGCAAATCCACCACAAGAGTTACTCTCTTGTCAAAGGACACAACTTAAAGATCATGAAGTCCAACACACCACCTAAATTCCTTCAAGGGTACAGATCAAGCTCATAAACATTTACAAGCAAGATTAGTATACTCCTTAAGAGAGTGATTATAAATACAGACATGATAAATTCCAAGGGTTCCTGCTTGCCACATGACTGATTGAAGGTGTGTGTTATTTGTAGACAGGCATCAGGATGCATTATGTGGAGATGGGACATGGACCTGTGGTCATTCTGCTTCATGGCTTTCCTGAATTATGGTATATTTGGAAATACCAGGTATTTCAATTGTGTAGTTAATAAAATAATCCACTCAGACCAAGCTCTATGGATTTTAAAACTACGGTAACCGTAATTAGTGATCACAATTTGCCTTTTTTTATTTTTCAAGTAACATTTAACATTAAATACAAGAGACAGTGTTTCATTGCATTTAACATGTCTAATACAGATTTATGAAATAATATTTAATCATAGTAATATTTATTATAATTGTATTGTGCCTTTTCTATAAAATATTCAAAAGTGCATTACAACAGTAATTAATAACTAAAAAACAAATCTTCATATCATAGATCTAAAAATATTTACATTTAAATGAATGAAAGATAATTACAAATATATATAGATATAGATACACTAATATAACTGAAATGATTCCTTAAATAAAAATGTCTCAATTAAAGTCTTGAAAGATTCTAAGTTCATTGCTTTGTGCGCAGACCTAGGCAGCTTATTCCATAGGAAAGGAGCAGCTACCTGGGAAGCTCTGTCTCCCATTGTTTTCTTTGTTTTCACACTTGGTCTTTCCAACAAACGACCATTGTCACTGCGCCTCAAATTGTTGGACAGAGTCTGTTGAATGCTAATTAAGTCTGAAAGGTACTTAGGTGATAGGCCATGCAAAATTTTAAAAGTTATCATGCAGTTTAATTATAAATGTGGTGAAATTACACTAGTGCTTGCAGATAGCAAAACTTGTGATATTAAAGGTGCTGGTTGTGTTGGTTAGATCAAAGCTCTTGCAATTGCTGGCTACAGAGTAATAGCGCCAGATCTGCGAGGAATGGGACAGACCTCCAGTCCATATGGTATGTGTTTGCCAAGGTTTCAATTTTGTTTGATACAGAATTGTTTCAAATTCAATTTCATTTTTTTGTCTGTTATTTGTCAAAATTATTAGTCTTGGACAAGGCTAAGCTTCTTTACCAGACTTACAATGATCATAACCCAGGAATGTAGAGACGAAAACACAAAGCCAGCTCATTAACAAGCTGGGTTGGCTTTTCTGGCATTTACATCTCTATTTAAAGTGGTACTATGACGAAAATCACACCTTTCCTATTTAAGCCATTTTGAAACATAAAAAAGTGGACTGCATGAGAAGAAAAATGCTGTTTACTATTTTGAAATATCTCTTTTCGTTCCAAAGAAATTCAAGTTTTTAAAATATGCAAATTAGCCAGGTGATGACGTCATACTCGACCAGATTTTGTTCAAATATGATGAAAAGAAATATCTCAGCCAATTTAAATCAAAATGTTTGATTTGACTTTATCCATTACCCATTTTTCAAACTTTAATATCTCCGGAACTAATGCAGATATTTGCACATGGTAAACGGCATTTTGATACTTTCATGGAATTCTATGTGACACACTCAAAAAAACAAGAGGTAAAAATTTGATCATAGTACCACTTTAAGTTACCCATTGGCAAAGTCTTTGTTTTCTTGTGAAATTTCAGCTAGATTCAAGTTCTTTAAATCAGCTAATGAAATAGCCAGCAGCTTGCCCTTAGCGACATCCCTTATAATGCCACAACTCCCCACCCCAAAGTAAACAACAACAAAAACATGCTAGCATGCCCAAAAATAAACCTGTGATTGATTCAATACAATAATTGTATTGAATCATTAATTATTATGGTAACTAATGTCCTATCCATGCTTTCAGGCCTTGAAAAACAGTTAGTGATATATATAGAAATTGTATTGTTAAATGTTTCAGGTATTAGTTTCAGCTGTATTATGATCATTCTGATTACGTGTGCAACATTTTCAGAAATTGATGCGTATGGCCATGAAAACGTGTGTGCTGTAAGTTTTTTCTTTGTAGTAATGGTATCAACTAATTCATAACCATATGAAAGAAGTTACAAGCCTTAAATTTACTTGTAAACAAAAGGATCTCAGCATGATGTTCATGCCTTTAATTTGTCATGATCTTTTTCTCATAGGATATAATCGCCCTTATGAATTCACTGGTAAGTCTATTATTATCATTATCATCATTTACTATTATTTTCATGGATGGTCTTATTGCCAACTTAATTAATACTATTAATAATAAATTATAATAAACTTTTAGTTTACTTAACAATTATTATTTTATGTTATTAATGTGGGAGGCCTGATTGGGATAATTAGATTTTGTGCTCTTGGGTAATTTAGGGAGTAAAGGGCTTGTTAAATGAAGCAGACATGCCGCTGACACCGATTTGAGTGCTGAAGGGACAAGCATCTAGGCAGGTGTGGGGGACGTGTTCCTTGAGAACGTGAATTTTTGTGTAAATTAGGAGGCTCTCAAATGCTATTTTGTACATTCTCTGGGGTACAATTTTGGATAAGGTCGAAATGTCCAGAATATTAATGGATCACAAAGCTGTCAAAGAACACATGATGTCTAAGTGCTTCCTGATTTTATTCAATTAGTATATAGAGCAAGCCACAGTAGTGGGACGTGATCTTGGTGGATTTATTGCATGGGACCTAAGTCTTCATTATCCTGACCGGATTCTGTAAGTAATTTTGAATTCCTAATTGTGTACACTCAAGTATATATAATTAAAACAAATAGCCCATTTTTAACTTGGAAATATTATTTTCCAAATTGTAGTAGGGGATTGATTTCTCTCCATCACTCCATCACTGGGTCATTTCCTGTTAGACATTTGGAACCCAGGGGGCAACTGCCAAATCAAAATGTCTGCAGGAATTTTCACTGGGAAACTTAAATTTAACTCTAAAACTTAGACAAATGTGGGTGCTGCTCGATCTTCATTAGACCCCTAAAAGATACCACTTAAAATGGAATAGGTTTGATCACTAGCCACTTTTCAAGAAAGGATCCCACATGCACTTGTAGACTCTGCTCATGTACTTGAGAGATCAGAACTAAATGAGACCTCGCCTTACTTCACCTATCTGATTTGCACTCTGTTGTTGCATTGTTCTGATGTCATATTTTCTTACCATATTAAGAAACGTCAAAAATAATTTGTCTTTGTAAGGACTACACAAAGTGTAGACCTGCGTTAATAATGAGTATATTTATCAAAAGGCTAGGTTAGTTTTTGAAAAAGGTGTCAGTATTGAGCTTTAGACAAAAACCACTTGTCTAAGTTGGCCATGCCAACCCAGAATTTTTGAGGTCACTGCACGTTATAATAGAATTCCTCTATCCCACTCAGTTTGCCTTGCAAATCCCCCATCCCAAACCCACAAAAACACTGAATCCTGCTCCCGCTCATAATAATTCCTGCTTCCCACCCCTGTTTTCAGCCGAAATCCCAAATATCAAGGTGAAAAAAGCCAAATCCCACATCCTGCCAAATCTATTGGGGACCCTCTACCCAGGATTAAAGTTTTATATATATAATCCTCATCGTGCCTAGGTGGCACATAAGGCTGAAGGATTAAAGTTAACAGAAGTCTAATTTTTCTTGCATAAAAAAAAATGTTTTTCATTGCTTATGTTTTTTTTTTTATGTCAAGTGTATTCAAATTCAAAACAGAAGACCAAACAATTTAAACAGAAAACCTTGAGCACCACAAAGTTACAAAACACAAATCAAAATTCTTGCTAATCTTGAGTTAGCTTGAACAACCCGGCCCTGTCCTTGAGCTGCTGTTAGTAGTTTCTCTGTAGTTTGTATACTAGGGTTCTGTCAGTAATAATTAAAGTGCCCATATCATCAAAATTTTTATTTTCCTATCTGGTCCTATATTTCATGCAATGAACTTCTGCAAAAAAAATTTTTCGATTTGGATAAAAAGCGACACAACTGATTCAAAACGAACGGAAAACTGGTGTGAATGGTGGACCAAATAAGCGGCAAATTTGAACGTTTTTAAAACTTCAAAAAAAAAGATGCATTTTATCCAAATCAAATTTTTCTTTCGCAGAAGTTTATATAGAATCAGATAAGAAAATAAAAATGTTGATGATATGGGCGCTTTAATAAGTACAGTGCCGAAATTAATTAACAAATGTTGTTCCTCCTATTTTCAGAGCAGTTATAAATATGACTCCATTTATACCTACTTTTCCTAACATTAACCCACTGGAGAGATTGCAGGCAAACCCCGGGATATTTCAATATCAGCTTTATTTTCACAAGGAGGTCAGTTAATTCAGGCTCAGGATTTAACACTTCGCAGGTGTAAACCCTGAGCACCCACGTTGGATTTAGTTATTATTTTTATTGAATATTTTTAAATAATGAATGTATTGGACGAGGTTAAGCAAAATATCATGATTTGTCAGAGGTGAGCAGATCAATTATTTGCTGAAGCTGAAGGCTGAGGCAAATAATTAATCTGCGAGACACTGACGAATCACAATATTTTGCTCAACCTCGTCCAATAATTGTTTTATCATTCGATCGCCAAGTTTGTTTTCATATATTAATCACTTCCTGGCAGCTCAGGGAAGTGATCTGCCATTTTTTTCTGGAAAGCGTGGTTCCAATTACGCATGAGCAGAATAATATTTGCAGCAAAACATGTTTAAATGGTACTACCGGTACGCATGAGCAGACCAATATTTTGTAGGCAGTTATTTGCAGGTCACGTGGTGGGCTCTCGGCCAATGGAAAGGAACAAAACAATGCATTGAATGATAATTATCAATATTTGAGAATTTACACCTTGGATGGCCTCTAGAATTAAGCACTCACTTCCAGATCAAGCAGTGTGGGCTCAAGCCCTGGCCCGAAACATTGTGTTCTGTTCTTGGCAAGACACTTTACTCTCACAGTGCCTCTGACCCACCAGGTGTGTGGATGGGTACTAGTGAATTTAATGCCAGGGGTAACCCTGTGATGGACAAGCAACCCAACCATGGAGGAGTAGATTACTGAAATACCCCTAGTTACTTCATGTTACAGACACTAGGATGTAGGGCAACTCAGCTTGTAAGAAAACTTTACCTTTACCTTATTTTAGATTCATGTCAAATTTCTATCAGGGTGTTGCAGAGCAAGAACTTGAGAGGGACATAGAAAGATCATTCATCCTGTTAATGAGAGGTGCTAAAGATATGGTGAGAAAGTTTTGACAAATGGAATTTGATTTTACATTACAGTAGGGAATTACCGTATTGAAACATTTTACATATGAAATTTAAGTTTTTTTTTTGAGAATAAAATGAATATTGGTGGGTTTACTAAAAATAGTGGCAAAACTGACCAATCACTTATGCCAAACCAGACCTATAACATCATAAACGAACAAACACTATTCACTCAAGACTCTGAAGATTACTTCTGCTCAGGCTTTAAAATGTCAGTCACCAACAACACTATCTGAATTACAGTGATACTCCCTAGGTTCAAACAATTTTCTTTTTTACTAATAATGGTCGACTTATTTTTGAGAAAACTTAAATTGTACATCAGAATGGTGTGGCATAGTTCTTGGAATGTGCCAAAATTCTTCTGGTCACTCAAAGTTCTCCCTGGCTTAATTTAAATGAGCTGTTTTTTTATTACATACCTCAGTGTTCACTGCGGTCAAATAGCTCAATTTGCTGTCTGTTGCCAAAAGTAAAAGTGCATCCTACGGCAACAGATCTTTCTCAGGTATTGCACCAAGGCTCTGGAACGACTTGCCAAATGTCATTAAACAGTATTCCACTGACTGTTTTAAATCAAAATTAAAAACTTTTCCTTTTAGAGAATGTTCTCAGATTAGGGCTTTTTTTACTGAAGGGTTTTTATTCGAAAAGAACTGTTAAAGGTATTGAGACTTCCATGTGATGTAAAATGCATTTTTAAGAACCTATCATCATCATCGTCAACAACATTATTTTACTCGTCATCCTCATCATCATCCTCATCATCAACATCATCATCACCATTATCATTATATCCAATCCCACATACACCCCTTTCACAGAGGGTTTTCTGGTTTGAAATGCCATCCCCCAAATTCCAATCCCCCTGAAAATTCCAGCTTTGGATAATACTCTCCTTATTCCCAATTATATTAATCCTCCATTGAGTGGGTATGGATATTTTCTTGAAACTATCACTGTTTGTTATGCAATTACCATTAAATATTGTTTTCATTTTCATTTCAACAGCTTCGTTTAAGTACTTCTGATGTACTAGAGAGAGGCGAGTATTGATTTCTACTAGTGATATAATTAAAAAGTGCTGTTAGTCTCTAGTAGTTTCAAATGCGGCTATTTATAATACCAGCAAGTAAAATGTTTTGGTCTGGGTGGTTTGAAAAGTGAATAATGCCATCCACCAGCAAGGTCCCTGTTGTATGAAGGCTGGCGGCTAACTAGCAGAAAGCTACTAACAGAAAACTATTTGATTGATTGATTGATTATTTACCCATGCATTTCCAATATGAATTGTGAAAAAATAAGATATTAAATGTTTGGGAGCATTTACAAGGCAGGAAAATGAATGACCAGAGATTTTCTTTGAATCCTGCTCTGTGACCAAGCTCAGTAATCATGCTCAAGATCTTTTCTATTGTTTCAGGTGGAATGTTTACAGGGCTGCCAGATAAAGTCAACAGAAGCTGGATACTGACTGATGACAGCTTGAAGTACTTTGTTGAGATGTACAGCAAGACAGGATTTAGGTTAGGAACGTTCTGGGCTTATGATAAAGGCTTCTTTTGTCAGTCGGCTACAATTCTGACTCCTTCATGAAAATATTTAACAGCAGCAGTTTATGAAGCTGGGATGAAAAAATTAATGCGAAAAACAGTGTTTTGAAAATCAGTATTTCTTATAGCTGCCGAGGTTTTTTGTCCTTTCTTCATATAGAGGACCTCTAAATTGGTACAGGACAATGGAAAAAGATTGGCAATGGAACTGCAAGATGGCTGGACGCAAGGTGACTTCGTGTCATTGTTTTATTTTTTAATACTGGTACTAACATCTCTTCCCCTTCCTTGGATATGGAGTGGGTTTGATCAATTTTGAGAGCTGGGTGTTACCAATAAATAGACTGTTATCTATAAAATTGAGTCCTGTAGTTTTCAGTTGAGTGTTAAAAGTAATCAGGCTATAAAAAATTATGCATACTTTGGTATTGGTTTGACTGCATTTTTAGATTAGCTGAGTAGTCTACAACTGTTACTAACAGTAGTTTTACAACACGCAACTAAAAATGGCTCATGACCTGATGATCATGACCATGAATTTGAGTGATGAGTTGTTTTGTAACCAGAATGTTTGAGTCTGCACTTAAATATTTGGGAGAAATTAAATGCAGATACCTGTTAGGCCTTAAAATATATCATGTTCCTTTTGGCGTCTTGGCAGGTACAGCAACCAAGCTTGATGATTACTACAGGAAAAGATGGTCTTATCAGACCGCAATTCTGTGCAAAAATGGACCAGTGGGTAAAGAAAACTATTATGTTAAAATTAAATCATTATATATATTGTGGGCACCACATCTTCAGTGTACATTGTTTGATTTGTAAGAGAGATAAGACTTTTATCATTAATTGAATGGCTTGGTGCAAGACGGTCGTCAGTGACTTTTTTGGGTAAAATTTTTTTTCCTTCAAAAGTGCCTGAATTTTTGCATGTGGTTTTCAATAAAGCAGAAAAAAATTCTCCTGTATCTTGTTTTGGCTAAAATTCTCTACTTTTTCCACTTTGTTGCGTTCTTTGTGCATGCTTTGATATTTTGACTTCGTTTTTCTCAGAAGCAAAGTGCAAACCACCCAAGAAAATTACATGGGAATCTTTTACTACTTATGCCAAAATTCAGGCACTTTTGAAGGAAAAAAATTTTTACCCGAAAAAGTCACTTACGACCGTCTTGCACAAAGCCATTCAATTATCATGTGTGTATCAACGTTTTCCTCAGGTTTGCAAGTTAGACAGAGCACACATAGAAGATGCATCACACTGGGTAACCCTAGAATGGTATGGAATGTTTTTGCCATGGATTTACAGATACCGATGTAAAATTACAAATTATGCGGATACTTGAACCAGGCCACATGGAAAAGAGTTCACCAATCAGAATGTTACTTGAGAACAGAGAATCATTTTTCAAGTAAACAAATGACATTGAAGAATAAGAACAAAAGATCTTAACAAAATTGAAAACCCAACAAAGTGCAAAGTATTCCAAACCTCTCAGGAAACTTTATCATTTGCTGGTTGGTTAGTTTTGTTCCTAACTTTTGAATGCTTTTCAGCAGTTTCAGTTCATTTGTGGTACATCAAGATTATTGTCAAGTTGATAATTCTTTATTCTTATAACCCGTTTCAGCCTCTTCTTTATTTTTCAGTCCTTTAGAACTGAACAGAATCATGGTGGAGTGGCTGAACAAAGTTCACTTGACACACTCTGATCATTCCAAGTTGTGACAGCCTCAAGAATTGCTGATTTTAAGGGAAATAAACAAGAGTTTTTGTTTCACAAAATTGTCTTAAAATTTCTTAAATTACATTCTAACAGAACACCCTGTTGTTCCATTGCAGTTTTAAGGTTAATTTATTTAAGCTAAATATATTTTATATGAGAAGCATTTTAATGAAGGGATAGAGAATCAATCTAAATGATTATTATTTTGTGATTTTGTAGATTTTCCAATTATGCATGTATCTGTATTTAGCTTAGCCTGATTCTCAGGTTGCTTGCAACCACACCGTGCTGTCGCTGAGAGCAACAGTCTGAGAATCAGGCTAAATTTAGTTTAGAAATCTTATTAATGATGTAAAAGAAAATGAGGGCCATTTTATTTCTCATGATCATATCAAAAATATACTTTGTTGCATAATGTTGTTTCATTGCGAAGTGTCCAGGCTTGAGAACAGTGACACTTGATGGCCAGAATGAAAATGAATAATCATTTTGCCAAATTTATTGAGGCCATTGTTTTGTACTTGGCTTGGCCCTTCTTATGACACCACTGTTGTTAAGTTCATTATAAAATTTGTAAACAGTAAAACAGAAATTCTGGTCTTTTTAGTTGTTTTAATTCATTTCTTACATTTAGAATCACAGATTTTGTTGTTCAACAAGGGTTTAAACTGAGCATTTTGCCACTTGGCCTCAAATACATCTTATATATTCAAGATAAATTTGCAATAATAAATGATTTTTACATTTACCTTAAGCATGTGCATGTGTTTCTATAGAACACAGCATTTTAATAGCATTTGGTCGTTAAACCGTAGTTTATAGAGGGGAATTGTTAAATGAAACTGGACAAAGTTCTTTGTATGTTTTTGTTCTTCCTTGGCCTTGACAGTGCACAAAACACGATAATTGTGTACTCCATGCTGAGGATCTATCCAATAGAAACATGTTGGTTACGTAATTCATGCATAGTATATGAATGCAAAACAAAAGATTGTGCAGGGTCGTGGACCTTCCAACATAATAATTGGCATCTTACAGAGAACCGCAGTTCAAATATAAATTATTTCATAT
>CM042754.1:24805184-24819313 GCA_022496165.2 Catalaphyllia jardinei | reverse complement strand
CTCTATGCCTCTATGCCTCTATGACTCTATACCTCTATACCTCTATGCCTCCATGCCTCTATGCCTCTATACCTCTATGCCTCTATACCTCTATACCTCTATGCCTCTGTGCCTCATAGCCTCTATACCTCTATGCCTCTACGCCTCTATGCCTCTATACCTCTACACCACCGACATAGAGATTTAGAGGTGTAGAGTGGAGAGGCGTAGAGGCATAGAGGTGTAGAGGCATAGAGAATGAGTGGCATAAAACAGTACAAGCGTATAGTTCACAGTACAATACCAGAATCATACAGGTGTAGAGGTGTATACGCGTAGAGAAGGAGTAGCAAAAAAGAGTAGAAGAGTATAGTTCATAGTGCAACATCAAGTAGAGAAGGCATGGATTACAACGGAAGAAGCATGTATGTGTAGACGTGTAGAGAAGTAGAGGTGTATAACATTCCAGGATGAATTCAAGTAGTGTAGAAGGAAAACGTTTAAGATTAAACAGAGAAATAGAAACGCAGGAAAATTAAGAAGTTTTAAAGAATAACCTTAGAAAAAAGGAAATAAATGTGACTAATTAAAAAAATCAATGCATACAGAAACAGAGTCATGAAAATAGCAGTAAAGTATAACTATAAAGTTACAAATAGGAAGTGTGCATTCAACAGATGGAAACAAAAATAAGAAAAAGGGTGAATATAATCGAGGATATGTTTGGATGTTGAATTTTTGTTTTTGTGGAGTACTTGAGAAGAAAAGAAAAACTAGTTACCAAGGCAATGCACATACATGTAAGGGGTTATAAAACAAGTCAGAATTACAAAAAGGCCATAACATGCACTCAAAAGCTAGTCAAGACTAAAAAAACTGAAAATGGTGAGGTGTCGTCGTATAGACGTAGAACTCTACGAAAACTTCTACGCAAAATTGGTTGTCCAAATTTGGACCACACTTGATTATCCAAACCAACAAGGACAGCATGATCAAGCTATGTTGGCCAAACAAGCTTGGCCAAAAGAGGATATCTTAAATGGAAAAAAAAACATTATACAAGCGACATCCTGCTTGCTCAGGTAAGCAATCACAATGCAGGATTTTATCTTGGCTGCTTACAGAACCTTTATACTGTGTTAACAATTTACACAATACCAGCAAATTTTGATTATTGTTTTTTTTTCTTTTGTCATAATTGGTTTGTTTCTTGTATGATTCCGGTTTTAGGTTTGGGAAATGTGACAGAAAGTGAAAAGTTAAACCATGAAGCAATCACCAAAATGCACTTTCACTTGGATGATGATAGGAATGGAAAGGTTGACTTTAGTGAATCAAATGAGGTGAGTGCTTAGAGCAAATCTTATCAGTAAGAAAGGGAAGGCTGGGGGCCTTGCACACGGTGTTGCTACTTAATTGTTTATGCAAGTGTTTATCTGATTTTAACTGATGGCTTTAGTACAAAAAGGACCTATATCACTCTTTGGGCCGATTTTCATTTTAAGATCCATGTTGGTTTACCTGGAGTATTTTGAAATAAAGTTTAATAATTTAAAGTGGTACTATGATCAAATTTTTAACCCTTGATTATATCATTGACTTCTAATATATTATAGATATTATTAATATTACTGTGCACTATTATTTGCAGTACAACATCACAGTGCAATAATTATTCATATTTTTGTTGCAAAAGTTCATATGATGTAACAGAAAAGGGCTGCATTTTATTAAATACATTGTCATTTCTTGGGTTTGTTAAGCCTGTTCATTTGCTTAATTTCGGCACCCAAAATGTATCAGATTGCGTCTCAGAGCACTCAAATTTTCAAAATTTCCCGGGGGGCATCCCCTAGTTTTTCGCACCTTTGTTGCTCAGACTGGGCACTACAAACCCAGATTGTGTCTGCCTGCTTCCCTTTCATCGACTTCAACTTTTTTTCAAAAGGAAAACCCTGCATGTAAAACATGGGTTTAAAAGTCTGAAAGCCCAAAACTCCATTGCTGCATATTAATTCAGACGCATACACACGCATTGCATTCTTAAACTAGTGAGTCGCTGATATCATTTTCTCCTCGACCCAGCCCTCTCAAGATTTTAAAGTTAATATTAAATGGCAAACCAGTAAGTAAGAAAATTCCAGTTAAATAAACAGGTGTCTTTTTAAATTCAAAACTCAAAACTTGGGTCAGTTAGTGTTCAGTTAACTTAGTTTTGAAATCCACAGAAAAAAATAAGTCTTTTTTTATTGTTTTTTAGGTTGTAGTAGCACTTAAAATATCTCTGAAACTAATGTGCATATTTACAAACAGTAAACCACGTTTTTATTCTTCATGGAATTCACTCAAAAAATTTATCAACAAACATGCTATGTTTTCACCATGGCAAATTTTACAACCAAAGACAGTCTGGAAGTTCGTTTGCAGTCTCAAAACAGACTGGGCATGACTGCTTCCAAATACGGCATGTTGATTATGTAATCAAGCACATGGCGACAAGCAGCGATAACCAAAGTGGTTGTATCTTCTCCCGTTCATCCCTTAGGCAATACCGGGCACATTACAGTACTTACAAAATATTAATGTAGAACAACACTCGAATCGATCTGGAAGAATTTCACATCAAGATATTTACACAGAAATCAAAGGTAAACACAAATGCAAACACCACAGAAACTGAAAGTGAGGAGTGATCATCGCAGTAAATTTTCCAATTGGAAAGAAGAAGCCTGAAAAAAATCAGGGCTTCAACGGGATTCGAACCCGTGACCTCCGCGATACCGGTGCGATGCTCTACCAACTGAGCTATGAAGCCACACATTGGGAGCGAGGTCAATTTATTGAGTTCATATTTTCCCGTGCAGTGAAGTGATGTGAAGTATATATGAAATAATTCATATTTGTACTGCGGTTGTAAATGAACTGAAAATTTACTGCGGATCACTCCTCACTTTCATTTACAACCGCAGTACAAATATGAATTATTTCATATATACTTCACATCACAGAAACTATTTTGCAAATGCATCCCACATGATCGGCTGAGAATTAATTTACTTCAGAATTGACCCAAGATAATATTTGTTATGCTTTCGCTTGGTGACAATAAGTAGTTCTTAGTTAAAGTATATCTGTTTAAACAGTTTAAAGCGAAGAAGTCAAGAAGATAATTGACCTTTCAAACAGTAATTTATATAATGTATTATTTTGCTTCAAATTCACGAAAGCTAAATTAAACGTATTTTAAATTAAAAGTTGACACATTTCATAATCAAAGGGCCCTTTTGGTTTATTAAATTGTGATGAAAGCGCTACATTTCATCAAATGATGAATATTTATCAGAAATGTAAAAATAGAATAATTTATGTACCTTGAAGTTTGAAGTGATGCCAGTGATGCATGACTTGACCGTGCAAGCTTGTTATGAATGTCACGCACCAGCACACATGTAAAAATTCTTCTTCGTTTCTTGCTAAAATAATTTATGTACTTTTCATCGATTTCTGTCTCTTGTACATCATTGTCAGACAGCATACAAAGCGTTTAGCATTTATGTAGAATCTTTAAAATATAACAGCAAGGATTCTTTTGGTTGCCAGCGACGGAGCCATTCACAGGCAGCGAAAATCGCCGGTCGCTGGCCGAAAAGGAAAACCCTGACATGTATAATAAATTACGTTTACATGCTGAAATTTTAAAGTAGTGATGTCATTTTCTCTAGATCGAACTCTCTGAGGTCTAACTGGTCAGTTTTGAACATGAATAGTGGCAGACCATGAAATCCAGAACTTACACTCAAAATAAACAGCCTTTGGAAACTCTAAGCTGAAAACATTGCCAGTTAGGTGTTAAGCAAACAAGCTTTCAAAATCTGAAGGAAAAAAGGAAATGATTTTTTAATCATAGTAGCTCTAATTTCTGCCGGCTGCTATTCTCTCGGGTCACTGACGACCTGAAACTGATTGAAAGCGTGACAGAAGGTCTGTGTTACATCTGATTTTCACCAAATTTGGACAGTGGGTTGATTTCATCACTAGCCAATTACAGGCTCTTTTTGTCATATCCCCCCCTCGAGAGAGTTTTGGCAAGGTAGCTAATTAAATATGTAAACAAAGAAGATGGTTTACTTTGTGGACAAACAGTTTATTTGGTCATAATAAAAACAAAATCTTTCTGAGATGGAAGTCGGGACATTTACAAGGATATACTGTAGAAAGTAATTGTGTAGTTCCAGAAAATATCCATACCCCCACCATGGAGGGAATTTCAAGTAAGCCCCCCCCCCCTCTTCCCCGGAATTTCCCATTTTTGACCGCTAAAATGGCGGCCCCTTCCACGCAACGGCACATTCTTCGCATTTGTTAGCTTACAAAGTGCTTTTTGAAGAAATTTCAAATGTAATGCGAGTCAAATACAAGTATTCAAGCCACTATCTTTCATGTGAAAAGGATTTTTGAACAGCTAGGTCGACATTCAAATCCATATTGAATCAAAGGGCCTCTAGAAACTAAACCGATCCTACAACCCCCCCCCCCCCTCCTCTCTGGAATTTCCTGGGTCTTTGACCCCCCCTCCCCTTCGGAATTTCCAATTCCCTCCATGGTGGGGGTATGGATATTTTCTGGAACCACACATTTGGGACCTGTTGCTGGCTACTAAGGCTGAAACTATCCAGGGTAAGCTTTTGGGACCTGTTGCTGGCTACTAAGGCTGAAACTATCCAGGGTAAGCTTTATTTTCATTTTGCGTGTGAAACGTCGCGTGGCGAATAAATTACAGAAATTATCGGCTTGAATTACAGCTTGTCATTTTTTGTCATTTGTAGCCTGCCGAGGTCATTTTTTCATCTAAATCACTTAAGAATAGTTCCAAAAAGATGTTCCCATTTAACTGTCATGTCATAATTCTGGATTTTGTTGACCAAAACGTCACCTCGTGTAATGCTTGAGTTTTCGGTTGCTATGGGTGACCGTCACTTTCTTTAGCTCACAAGGGTTGACAGATGGATGATAAAAAATCCTAATTAGTGCTGGTTTTGTTTGATTTTGCTGAAATTTTTACATGATGAAGCTGGAATGTCAAGGAATAGATTTTTCTTTTGCCGATGTTTGATAGCTATTAGCGGGAAAGTTATATATCGCTTCAAAGTCTATGTTTTGGATTACATTCTTTGCATAGCGTGGGTTTAGCATAATTGTGCAATCGGATATTTTTGTTTACTAAGAAGGAAAATGCTACTCGAAAAAGGTCATTTCTTTGACCTTTCAAACAAATATAAATTTACATATGTTCCAAGATGAATTTGTAGTGAAAAAAGTTTTTTGATGAGCACTGTGGTTTTAATTTTTTTCCCACGAAATGATAGTTGAAAGTGAGTCAAGTTTGAAAAAAATGGGTACAATATGCAAATGAGATGACTGATGACATCTTACTCTCAACCCAACATTAGATTTGCAGTACAGACCATTGAAACTTGGTAGGCTAATAGTTATCAATTAAATGGAATGCGAAAGATGGCCATGAAAGCTTTGATATGGGGGAGGTCTGGAACTCAGTATGTTGCCATGGTAACAGAACTGTTAAGCTTGTATTGTGGAGCACATTTAGTAGAATCATTTCGTCGGGGAGTTTAACAACATAACACAAAGCCCCTGCATATATGTTGCAGGTAAAATGTGTTCTCAGGTAAAATCAATCATCAAACTAGGTTAAAATTGTGATCCTTAACTACCTAGGTTAAATTTGTTCTCAACCTAGTTTAAATCAGTAATAGCAAGGTAGGTTCAACTGCAATTGTGTACACAATTTTTTTTTTTTTTTGGCAGGGGCAAATGAATAAAAGGAAATTACATAATAAACAGAAAAGAAACTACTTTCACAGTCTCTATTCTTCCTTTTGTCACTTCCTCTCCCCTATTTAACCCTCACCTATTCTGGCCACATTTAATACATTACATGCTATTCTCTCCATTTTACATATAACCCTCTCCTCCCACACTGAGCAACATGGCATTGAAATGTCCGAAGAAGAAATTCTAATGTGTTACTTACGAGCGTCGAACTCACCCAACTTCAGATAACCAGTCCACGTGCCTTACCACTCAACCACACAGGAGAACGTTGGCAATTACCGGATATTTCTCGGCCATAATACTTATTTCTTACCAGACTCCTCTCGGCCCAAAATTGCCCGGCCCAGTCTTTGTATATAAACACATGCGCTATGCGTGCAAGCTTCCACTCAACAAAAATGGCGAATTGTTGTACAGATTCAGAGGAGTTTTATCGAAGACTCGAAGACCTGAAATCGAATTCTAAAAACAAGTCTAGCCCAGTTGACATGTACATCGATGACTCGTTCTACCAAAAAGCATATCAATGGCTGAAAGCAAAGGCACAAAACGAAGGAAACTCTATCACTATCGACCGCAAAGACAAGCGTCGAATAATTGAGAAACAATGGAAAGTGACCGCTGAAGATGGGAAAATACTAGACCAACAAAACAGGTACGTGGTACCGAAGAAAGAAATATTCACAGTACTGGCAAATTGCCATTCAGCAATAGCTCACAGAGGAAGAGACAAGACAGAGGACTATGTTAAAAAGAGGTATTCAGGAATTACGCAGAAGGTGGTTCATTTGTTTATATCGATGTGCACCCTACACCTTCAGCAGAAAAGTGTAACAGACCACCAGAAGAAAGCCATTACTAGTCCAATTCAAACAGATGGCTTCATGAACCATGTGCAAATCGACTTGATAGATTTCAGAAATTTGTCATGTCAATGCAAAGAAAAAACACACACATGGCTTCTTCATGTGTCTGACCACTTTACCAAATATTCTTGGATGATACCCCTTACAGGAAAGCAAAGTGAACAAGTGGCTTACGAACTAGAAAAACTGTTTTTCATGTTTGGATTCCCCAAAACCCTGCATTCAGACAATGGAGGTGAATTTAGAAACAAAAACATGGAGAATCTCTGTAAAAGACACAAGATAAAATTTGTACATGGTGCACCAAGAAATCCTTCTACTCAAGGTCAAGTAGAGCGCAACAACAGTACTATCAAAGTAAACATTTCAAACATTGTAAAAGAAAAAGGGATTCAACCAACCAAGTGGTGTCAAGTTGTGCATGAGGCGGCCTACAAAAAAAATATATCACTGCATAGAGCAATACAGAAAACACCTTACTATGTAGTTTTTGGTAAAGAGCCAAATAAAGAATGTCATGATGCTAAAACAAGTGACCAACAACCACAAGAAAACAGTATAATACAAAATGAAACTACAGCACTTGAACAAGATGAAACGCAAACTGACACACCAAACAACAAACCATTGCCAGATGAAAACAGCACAATGCAATACAAAGCCCCAAGAGGTGGACAGGAGGAATTTGGAAGTGAACAAGCAAACAAAGAAGAAGTAGAATCAAGGAAAAGAAAAGCAATAACACAATCAGTAATAGATAAACAAACTGAATACAATAAAAAGATGAAACTAAGCAGAAACAAAACAAGTAGTTTCAAAGTTGATGACTATGTAACCATAAAAATTGATAAAGTTGATAAAACAACACCACTCCACCCCAATGTAATACTAGGTAAAATTATAACTATGGAAAATGATTATGCAAAAGTAGTAACAAAATTTGGTGTTATTTCCACATATATTTCCACAAACAGATTAAACAAATGCACTAAAACAAATATTGTATTTGACTTTTCCAACGAGATACCATTCTCAACAGTGTCGAAGAAAGCAATTGATCAGTAATTTAAAAGTAAATCTGTATTGCACAATGTAAGCAATTGTATTTATTTCCAAGAACAAAAATAAACCACACAGGACAACGAAAAATGCTTCTTTTTATTCAACTTTCAACAACAATCCTTAATTCTTGTCCAAAAGAAAAGAAACCCTTGCACCAAGCTGACAGTCCATTGATTAAAAAGCTGACCCCTTCACTTTCACAAAGCTAACCCTTCAACCAATATTTTGTAATTATTACAACTATAATACCTTGCACAAATATTGAAGAGAAATTTAAAATTTCCAACAACCTAGAGTACAACAAAACCTTAATAGAAATACATTTTTATTAGGAAATTTTCTCTGAATTACATTTAGTGTACATTTGATCTAGTTGAAATAACACATTTAAACTAGTTTAATCAAAGACTTAACACAACATTTGCAAAGTACGGATTTAACCTAGTTTTAATACAAAATACTGATTTGAACTAGTTTGATAACTGGTTTTTCCTGAGAACACATTTTACCTGCAACATATATACCTAACTCATGCTAGAGAAAACACTCCTATGGATAAATATATATATCTGACTGTAATGCCAAGGACATACCTAGAGAATTAGACTTGTCACTGATAATCTTGATACAATTCTGTCCTAGAGCTAGCTCCCCACAAGGCTTATCGTAGCTCAAATAAAAGGAATAGCTCTTCTGTATGCCTTTCGAGGTGAGCAAGACTAAATTCACCGTCTTTTTGTTAAATCATGAATTGTACAATTTAATTAACAGTGCTTTAAATGAAATTTGAGTCAAAATAAACACAAACACGCAGATATCAAAACCACAGCGGGGAGCTCATCTATAGCTTTCTAAAGGTCTGAATTGTCCTGAATGGACTGAGCAAGAGCATCTCTATTGAGCTGCAAACAAACTGGGCCAATTATCAACCAGAAACCACAGCAATAATTCTCCCCCACACTAGTGAATATTACAGACATGTCTGATAGTTAGCTAGGCCAAAAACACTTGAAATTGATAAAACAGGGAAACGAAAGGTTTACTCACAATCGATCAGCATTTGATGTGCTTTCCTTCACACTGTTCATGGCCATGTTTTGCTCGCAAATAGCAAAGTCCTGGATGTACTTCAATTTCCACGAGTGCGAAAGTGGGATGTCACCTCTACAACACATTTTTTTAAGTCTTAGCCTGCATCAAAGTTCAGGCCAAATAACGCCAACAGCAGCTAGAAATGTCTACTCCATTGCACGTCTAAGCCCTAAATTAATGTGGCTAAGGCTCTTCGCTGTCTAAAGCAGGCATAATATTATTGTCACATGCAGCGGTCCAAACAGACTACAATTACGAGGATAAAGGACGTCCCACGCCTAATAAATCTCAGGACAGCTTCATGCACAATAATGGATGATGCTTGCCAGCAAATTGTTAGCCTTGCACCTTCATTGGACTTAATGTTGTCCTCCGGCAGACTTCCTTTAGACAGTAGTTATAGAAAGCTAATTGATCAATGCCACCTCTGTGATATCATGCAAACTAAAATTCAGCTGAGTGTAGCCTGGGCAAAACTTGGATAAGGGGGAGAGAGGGGGCTTGGGCAGAATAAAAAATAATAGATAACATTTCAAGCTAGGTAAGCTCTACAAGCTTCAGCCATAAAAATACCCCCCCCCCCCCCTTTTCCGAAGGAAAAAATCACCAGTTACATAAATCAAGGTGTTCAAATCTGCAGGCATGTTTTTAAGAATACAGTCAGATGTATAGTAGTGACAAACTCCAGAGTAATGTGTCTAGGAAACAGGTGCAAAATTTCGGCAGGTGTGACATACTTTGTGCATGATATAATATTTGGGCCCACAGTTTTAGCTAAAACTGTGTGCCCAAAAATTATATCACACATAATAGGCAAATACTCACTGCCAGCTGGATCTTTGATTCTGACTGTAATTTAGCTATCTAGAACTATTAGGTTGCTATATTTTCTGCCATTAATGCATGATCATCATATACATGTACATGTTACGTAATGTGACATTTGTAAGTTACCTTGTGTCTCTGTTTCAAATAAATCCTCATGTGAAACCTTTGATATGAAATTATTTTCTTCTAATGCATGAAAATGAAGCTGTGGGGGCAAGTTTCATGTCTTGAATCAATGGTTTCGCATTAGGACTTGTTTTGAGACAGAGACCCAAGGCAACATGGAAATTGCCTATTACTGTATTTGCTTCTGCCTTCTTCCACCTTGGATAAACGTACTAATGGAAAATGTAGGTAGGTAGGTAGGTAAGTCTGCATACGAGCCAAGTGGCCCATCAGGCCGGAGCTTATCCCGGTTTCCTTAGCATTAAGCAACTAGGAGTATTTCTACTCCCCCCTGGATGGGATGCTAGTCCATCGCAGGGTTACCCCCCAGCATTAAATTGGCCAGTACCCATTTATACACCTGGGTGGAGAGAGGCAATGTGAGATTAAAGTGCCTTGCCCAAGAACACAACACAATGTCCCCGGCCAGGGCTCGAACCCGGACCGCTCGATCCGGAGACGAGCGCGCTAACCATGAGGCCACCACCAATGGAAAATGTACTGTTGTTATAATACTATTTCTGATTCATGAGTTTTTCAAATTCTGATCATTAGTTCATGCGAGATGAACTGCAAGTTACTGATGAAGAACGACACTCACAGTTCCATGGAAATGATGACTTACATGTAATCTCTGTGGATGAACTGTGGCAAAGCTGGATACAGAGTGAAGGTCAGTATTAGCTTCAGTATTCATAAATAATACAGAACTTAAGCTCAGTAGTTTTTGAGAGGCAGACCTGAAGTTGAAGTTGTGTAATTATATAATTGTTTTCTTTTCTTTGGCCTCTAGAGACCTTTTGTTAAAACTATCAGCTTGTTAGTAAGATTATGCTCTAATAAAAATAAGAACTACTCCATAATAATTTTGGTTGGGGTGGGGTCAACTAGAAATGCTTCAGAAACAAGAACATAAAGTTCCAACTGGCATGTGCTTGAAAACATCTGTGCTTAAGCTCTCTATTAAGTGATCTTGTAATAGTAACACTTGTTGTAAAATACCTTCATTAACATAATGACAAACCAGCTGCAAGGCCATATAAAGCAAAAAACACTTCACATTGTTGTTTTATGTCACAGTTGTTAACAGTACAATATTATTATAGCAACATAGTGGGAATATAAGTTATAAGAATGACAACAGCAGGAGAAAGCTGATCTTTTCTGTATGTTATGGCATGTATGTCCTGATTTAGTTGTTATGCTGCTAGTGCATGTGAACCAGGTTTGTTTTAATATTATGCATTGTTTAGTACATTTTGTGTTATTATATTATTACAGTTCACGAATGGACCAATGCAGAAGTCATTGACTGGCTAACAAATTCTGTTCATCTTCCACAATATGCTGACATCTTCAGGACTGCAGGAATCAATGGATCAGTTATACCACGGTAATGGACATTAAAATGATAATTAAGAAATAGAAAACATGTACCGTGTTTGTATCGAGTTAAACAAACACGAGTGGAAGTTTGGAAGAACGAGAAATGTTCTGGAAACACGAGCCGCAGGCGAGTGTTTCCACAGCTTTTTCGAGTTCTCCCAAACTTTCACGAGTGTTTGTATAACTCTATACAAACACAGAGTACATGTTTTCTATTTCTTTTAGAAAACACCACGACGAGAAAAAGGAAAACAACTTGTAAACTTTGATTATCAAAATGTAAATTCTCTTTGCTCGCGCCATCACTACGTCAACAGCGCGTACTTAGTTCTGTGTCTCCATCGAGTTATACAAACAGGCTTTTTAACCAATCAGCGTGCGTGCTTCCTTAGGACTGTTTTCTAATAATTATTAAAATAGTTTAATATCCATAGCCACATTAGGTACATGTAAAGCTAGAGGTAAAGTTTGCATATGAGCCACATGGCCCTATCTCATTTTCTGTAGGACATTACAGTAAGAATGATGCTTCACATCATTTGTGTACTGCTACGGTAAAACATTGATGTGCAAATGCAGAACATCAAATGAGAACATCAACAAAGTCAGCTTTGGTTCTCTGTTTGTCTTCGCATATATTCCCTTGCCAGCCTTTACAGTGTTTGACACTAACGCTTGCCCACTTTCCCGGGACAAGTAAAATTATGCGTTGGGCAAGTGTGTAAGCTGCACAGGTTGCCCATTTGGGCAAATGGTTAAGGATTACACTTGAGCCACCGGGACAAGAATAAAATCCAACAGCTGCAGCAAAACCACCTGAACCCTTTTTTGAAATTTTAGTTAGGTGAACATTGAAGGAGAATGAAAAACAAGTACAGTGACAGGTCCTTATGCTGATACATCGAGTATTTCATTTTCCGCCATGTTTTTCTTCACAAGCAAGTATTCATGGGTAAGTTCGTGCCCAGTCCTCTCACGAACTTCTCACGAACTTCCCACGAACTAACCAAACAAACAAAGATGGCAGCCTGATATGAGTTTATGAGGTAATGAGTTTATTTCGTTTTGGTTTGATGCGGAAGTCACTGGACACAGTCACTAAAAATGAGGACATCCAAGCAACACAACAGTTAAATTCTATAAAAGAACCAGGATACAGAAGAAAAGCTGAATCCCAACCAGAAACCTTCGCTGGGAAAAGCAAACGAGATCGAAAATACCAAACGTCATGGGAACGTGACTTTCCTTGGCTTGCACACAATGAAGAAAAGAACACCATGAAGTGAAAAATTTGCTTTTCTTTTCCTGAAATTGCTCACAGATCTAGCTCCCTGTTCACTGGAAACAGTGCCTTTGGGCATATTACTATTCAGGCCCATGCTAAAAGTATTATGCACTCTATTAATCAACGTCTTTAAGAAGCCCCCAACAAAAAGCCTATGTATTGTAAATGTCATTCAAGCTTAACTGTGTTGATTACAATGAAATAAAGTTGAAATTTTGTGCTACAATTTTATGGTTAGCAGGCAATGGAACCGTATGACCTCTCTCTTGGGATTTATGCTAAGCATAAAGTTAGAAGGCACAAGTATTGAAAATTCAATCAAACAGAGTGCGAAGCAAGCTGGTGATTTTTTAGGGAAACCAAAAAATACACTCGGCAAGTAAAACTAGAGACATAGTTGCCCAGAGGGCAAGTTAGCAGGAAAATTAGTGTCCAACATTGCAGCTTTAGACTTCATTATTTCACTTGCCCCTCAGGCAAGTAAGGGACAGAATCTACTCGCCCAACTGGAAAATCTAGCTACTAGCCCTAGACTATTGAACAAGACTTTTTTGCCCACTGTTTAAATTATTCATAGATCAACTGTCTGCCACCATCCAGTAAATTGTTTATGTTTGGAGTCCTGTAAACATCAGTTTGTTCTTTTAATTAGTAATTAAAAATACTGACATTTTTGGACAACTTTGTGAATTATGTTTTCTTGTTTTTTTTGCAATGACTAGTACCTACATTGTTATTTGTAGCAGATGCACCTGCAGTATGTTTTAATTAATATTAAGTAGGTTTATTTCACAGTGACTTGAAATCTTAATGAGTTATTGCCAGTGGTTTCAAGGACAAAATTAATAGAAATATGCAACATCAAGAACACAAATAGCAGCATACAACAAGAGAAATACGAGATGAAAACAATAACAACAGACATTCACCAGACAATTGCGATACAAGTTATGAGAAAAACAGAGGAACCAGCGTAAACGAGCTTTCCCGAGATTTCCCAAGATTTACATGTGATTAAACTATGCAGTAGACTTCATAGCAAGTTCACTGCTAATGCAGGTAAATTAATGGTTTCTCCCTACTACATCGTTAGCACTTTTTTATTTTTCTTACTGGCTAATTCAGCAGCTGTTGTTGTTGTCTTACACTGACAATACACTGAAAGGTTGCCATTATGTTGCATGTTTTCTCTGTATAAATTGATACACACCTAATACATGATACATGTAAATTTAGATTTTAGTGTTAAAGATTATGTTATGATTATATATGTTATGGCCGACCTTGCATCTATGGAAGTGCTGATGCTAATTAAATATGAATAGTGTTTGAATTTATAACAAGCTGTCTTTAATTGAGGCAAACCAAATTGCAACTTATTCAAAGAATATGATGTAGACCACCAACTGGGTTTTTGTTATAGAAGAATATTAGTTTAGAATTCCCCTCTGTCATACAACTGGTTGGAAAATAATAGAAAATCACAGACAGTGGTATTTCACTTTTTGTTTTGCTTGCTTCAAAACAAAATAATAAAATTTAAACTGCAACTGAATTGAAGTAAGGAGAAATTGTAAGATAGATCAGATATAAGAACAGGGCCATCCTCAGGG
>CM042754.1:24787351-24797350 GCA_022496165.2 Catalaphyllia jardinei | reverse complement strand
ACGGCCGGCACAGGAGTCAATGGGTTAAAATTTAACTGGAAAAAATAGTGAAACCACAGACTGAACAATTACATGCTGAAGGTTGATCATTTTGTTAGTTTCTGATCCAAGAAAACACAAATCGCCTTTTTCTTATGCTTAGTTTTTGTAATCAGGAGCTCCACTTTTAGGCTTGGCTAAATCTATATATCAACTAATAAGGAAAAAAACAGTCAACAGAGCGCTTGAAGACATCTGGGAAAACCCATTGAAGTGAGGGCATGGACAAATTATTTCCCTGAATTTTTTGTTGTGCTACATGTATGTTATCTACATTTCAGATCAGACAACTTACTTCTAGCAATTTTGTTTTTAAACAGATCGGCTCTTGCTGAAGTTAGCAATGAGCTTGAGGAGAGGCAGCAAAGGTGGTCTCAGATAGAATCATTGTGTGGATTTCAGATTATGTCACAGACATCATTTGGCATTGGGAAAGATAATGGGACACGTTTTCGCTCTGGTTCCGCCATAGCACAAGCTCTTGTTAATGTTGCTAATGTCGCCGGTGTCAGCTCAGGAAGAAAAATCTCTTCCAGTGCAAGTCCTTGGAAAACAATTTTGGAAGACAACACAGTGATAGAAAGCAAAGAAGATCTTCCTCCCACATACTCCACTGCTACTGCCAAAGTAGGCTTACTTGATGATCAAAATGAGCCTTCGACCCCAAAAAAAAACTCGGTTGGGCCAGAGTTTGATGACTTTCACAGTAGCTGTCAGGATATTATGCCAGAAACAGAAGATATGTATTTTAATATGAGTGATAGTCACCCAAGCCATCAGTTAGGAGCAGAGGCTATGAATGGTGCTACAAATGTAGTAGAATCAAGAACATCAGACAAGCACCTAGAGCACATAGTGCTCTCTTCTGAACAGTTAGAAGAGGATGAACCTGCTGTAAATGGTGCCCATTCGGAGTCACCAACTGGGAAGTCAAAAAAAAGATTGAGCTGGTTTGGAAAGAGACAAGATTCTACCACAGAAAGTGAATCTTCCTCAGCACCTGAAAATGATGACGAAACCAAAAGAAAGGTCAGGTGGTTGTGGAGGTCAGCAGTCCGCAAGTCAAAGGCACAGACAAACCCAACAAACAAAAGAGAAGATGATGCACCAATTGCCACGTTGCTGGAAAAGTTAAAATCAGGATGAAACTCAAGTGCAGACAGCTACTGTTGGGTATGTCTCGCATAATTTGATGGTTTCTGTGCAGCGTGTGTTTGGCAGTGATCCTTTCTGTAAGCAGCTTGTTTTCTTGAAAACTTCTGCAGGTTGTCTGCCATTGATGCAGCTAGTAGCTTGTGGTTGTTTTGGCCAAGTGCTGTTGAAATCCATTGGCCATGTTGGTGTTGTAGAACTTTGTGTCCTCCAAACAGAGTTGTTGAAGATAGCAAGTACAGTTGCTTTGCCTAGTTCCTTTTTGGGGAAGAGCTGGATCTACATTAAGCATGTAATTTAAACATTTTCTGTTAAGGTACAAGTTTCTTCAATTAGGGTTTTAACTGGTGTATAAATAATATTTTTTTTAATAAGACATGAAGTAGAGAGAAAGTTAGTTGCAAAAATAAATTTATACTTATTAATTAGGTGATACATTTTTACAATGTACAATGTGTACAGTACAAAGGTTTATTTGTTGGTTAAGATTGTAACGTACATAACATGAACATAGGGTTTACTCCAAGTTATGTACAAATATTTTAAAACCACCGTTACTCATATTGTAATTTTAATGGGACAAAGTAACTATTTTTTGCAGATTCTCAGGTTTGTAAGTAAATAACATTCAGGAGTACAGGGCGCTAAGTTTTTAGAATTAGAACTTCTTTTGTGTCATCCATACTGTCCGTTTCTGTGTAAATATTGTCCCCACTTATGTCTAGTGATTTTAACAATTTCACTCATAATCCCTTTTCAACTAAGATATGCAAGGGCTCCTCCAAAATCAAACTCTAAAGATTAATTTTATTCCAACATAAGTTAAATTAGATTTAAAATGAACAAGAAAATTGATGTTTTACCCGGTGTAATTTTTGCTACCATGCATAGTGCAGGCCAACAGTACATGTACAGTGGATCTCCATTAATCCAGTCAACAGCAATAGTAATAGGGTGTGGGTGTATTAAAGGTGTTCATTAAAGGGGCAGTGTCACAAGGATTTGGCAGTTTTAGGTCAATTCTGTGCTAAAATCAGTACTTTGAGGCTTTTCTCATCAACAAAATGCTTCTGTAAAGCTATGACAAAGATATCAAGTGAATTTTATCAGAGAGGGCTAACCATAACAAATTTTTTGAGGATTTTTTGAAGACGTAGCACCAAATCCTGAAAAAATTGGCAAATGTTTTCAAGTTTCAATCCATCTCCATCCTTGCCATCCGTAGGGACAGGCGACTGGAAACGTACAGTTTCAGTACCTTCCAATAGTCTTTAATAACAAAACTAGACCATTATTTTTGGAATTCAATTGATGCAGAGACACCTTCTAGCTTTTTATAAAGTTACCAAATAGGGTGACACTGCACCTTTAAGTGAGACAATGCCAACTGAACTTTTGTTTGGACCAGAATGAAGTGCCATAATAGCAAGGTGATGGTATTAATGGAGTGGCCACTGGAGAAGGTTTTCGGAAAAAGAAATGTAATTTAGGACTGTTTTCTTTTCTGTACTTCTATGTCAGTGTCTGACTTTATTCACAAGAGGTCCATTATTACTATACACACTAAAGCCTCTGTTATGAGGGGACTATACCCTATTGCAGTGTGCTCTAGAGGTCTAATTTTGAACCACTTGGTAAATTTACAAAAGGAATGCAAAATTTGTTGAACAAAGTGCAGATCAAAGTCCAAAAGTGAAGCTGCATGTTCCATGTTCTTTGAACAAAGAACTATGCATAATGGTAGCTTCAGAGGTGGAAAAGTAATACTGGCACATGGTTAGACTTGATAGCTGTAGACACTAAAGTAACATAAATTTGTAATTAATGATATTAGAAAACAGTAAGCACAGTGACTTGGGAATTGTTTTGTTGTTCTGGCTAACATCAGCCCTTGTCAACTCATGAGCAGAGATCATGTATTTCATTGTCTGGGAATGTATTTTTTCTTCAAACCATTACAATAGCTCACTTGGTTTTTTGCAAGTGTTTATGGCAGAGTTAACTTATAAGTGGGAAGTGAAGTGAGCTAATGTTTGGTATTTTATCCATTTTCTTCTCACTATGAAGCAGTCGAGGGGAAACTTCTGTATTTTTCTGCAAGATTCTCTGATTTCAATCCTTAGAGGAAAAAAAATTAAAATTTCTATTGGTTGTTTGGCAAAGTTTGTCCTGTGTAGAGGTTTCCTTGAGGAGAAGGAAGTCTTCTTTCCACAGGGTATCATTTTTGTGCCCCTGTGGCTGAGATCTTTCTTTTAATCGCAAAAAGATTCCACGATAGTTGTTATGCAAAGAGGCATAACTTTCTTTGTGTTCAGTCAGTGTGGTTTTAACAAATTGAATAGAGTTTACGATAGTTTTCTTTTGATTAATTTTTCTTGTTGTATTTCTTGACAGTGTATGCATTTTTGGTTGTTAAGAGGAAAGCAATTGCAAATTCAAAAGTTGCTTTGTAGTGTCAGGACATTTTTCAATGGGATCACACTATCTTGGGGGGCTAAAACAACAATTTCATTGTTGTTATACATAATTTGTTTTAAGAAAGATTTCACCAGAAGTTTTAGTAACAAGTGGACACAAAAGTTTGTACCCATATTATCTGCATCATATTACAAACTTTTGTTGGACTGTTTTAAATACCTTATCAAAAGAAATCATTTCTAACAACACCAAATGCCCGAAACAAATTTTGAAGTTCATATGAAACACTTGAAAGTATTGAGGATGAAATTTTTCCTGCATTATGGTTTGCACAATTTATATGAACTTTGAAATTTATTTTCTCGAGTTCCTATAGGAAATTGTTTTTGGCATTATTCCAGGCAATTATTTATAACTTTAGGTTTGAGAAAATGCAAAAAAAGATTTTAATTTGCTTAACATTATTCTAGTACTTAGATTTTTGTCCACTTAAAACTGAAATTACTTGATTTCCTATCAGAAAAGTATTTTGAAACGAGACTTAGAAGCAAACTATAATTTATGAGCAAATTAATATATTTACATGTTTAAGTGGGAAAGTTATATATTGAACCTAGAGTACTGAAAAAAGAAACAGTACTGTAACTTTAAATTGGTAAAATTAAAAACGGCCTTTTGGGTGGGAGGGAACAGGGGAGGGGGATGCAGTGAGGGTTAAGAAAGAAGGATGGAAATAGTTTAGCAGGGAGGTGGGAAACAAAAAGGGAGGAAAATCAGGGCTCGAAAAAAACTTGAACTCCAACTTGTGCTTGGGACAAGTAGTTCTCAATTTTGTTTTTGCCCTGGGCAAGTCTTAGTTTGTTCATTTAATGCTTTAGATGGCACACACCTTGTCTGTTAACAATTGGACAAGGGAGAATGAAAATCTACTTGCCCAGAAAGAAAATCTTGTCCTGGACGACCGGATGTCAGTTTTTTTTAGCCTGGTTACCGCATTTATGTCAGCAATCCATTCAGCTTGGGGTGTGCATTAATAATAATAGCTGCATTTAGAAAGCATTGGACATTGTTTCTTCTAGGGCATCTTGGTTTCAATAAAGTGAATTTTCATGATCTTGTTCGCTTGTTTCTTTGAACAACAAAGGTGACTGATCAGTAGCGACTTAACGAAAAATTGAGTGTTCAGTTGGTCAGGGACTTTTATTATAAAATATAAAAATAAAATATATAATAAAAGTTTTAAAAAAAAAAAATTATAAAAAAAAAGTTGGTTAGGGACTCATCCTTTTAACATGTTTCCCTGATTGAACATGCAACACAATGGTGGCCACTCAGGAGGAGTTGAGAATGGAAGTGAAATAACACAGGTTTGTAGAAATATTGAAGCCGTTGTACTGAAGAATGGCTAAAGGATTTGGGCATTAAGACTTGTAATGGGCAAAAACCTGATCATCACTTCAGGAAAGGCCGAAGCATACATAGAGAATATTACATGGTGGCAAGAAGATATGAATTTTATGTTTGAGTGGCAGGAACAATATCTCGCGAGCGAGCTCAGCGAACAAGTGAGATGTTCTTGCCACGAGAACATAAAATTCATATCTTTGAGCTAACGTGTAACTCTCTCCTCCACAGGGGCTCAAAGGGGTTTTTTCGGCGGTAAGTACTTGGTGTATCCCTTATCATAGTGTATTTAGAACGTAGCATAGTATATTGATCCCTATTATAGTGTATTAGATACACTATAATATCTGGAAGGGATACATGAAGTACTTAGGTTTTCGGGTGGGGTGGATCCGCCGAGTAATGTAAGTGCAGGCACAGAGTTACAGGCGACATGGGAAAGCGCGGGAGCGGAGCAGGTTCTTCCGCCTGATCAGGGCCTGATCGATCGATTCGACTTTGCGCCTGCGGTACACTTCGCACAGCGGATTGATATCGCGAACGCTGCTAGGGACGTCATGTATGGCGCGCTATTATGTCCCCAATATATACATCCGTACTTGACGTACTTGAGTTCCTTGTCTTAAGTTGCTTGACTTCAGGCGCTTGTCTTACTTAAGGTGTTCGCTTACTTAAGGTGCTTGTCTTACTTGAGGTGCCTGACGTCAGTACTTGATGTGCTTGACTTATCTGACGTGCTTGACTCACTTGAGGTGTTTGACTTACTTGAGGTGCGTGACTTACTAGATGAGGTGCTTGTCTTACTTGAGGTGCTTGCACTTGAGGTGCTTGACTTACTTGAGGTGCTTGACTTACTTAAGTTGCTTGAGTTACTTGAGGTCCCTGTCTTACTTGAAGTGCTTCGCTTACTTGGGGTGCTTGACTCACTTGAGGTGCTTGAGTTACTTGAGGAGGTGCTTGTCTTACTTGAGGTGCTTGTCTTACTTAAGGTGCTTGCACTTGAGGTGCTTGTTATACTTGAGGTGCTTGTCTTACTTGAGGTGCTCGACTTACTTGAGGTCCCTGTCTTGAAGTGCTTCGCTTACTTGAGGGGGTCCATAGACACAACAGCTACAGTTTCCTTATTGTCGCGACGCTTCCAATCCTCAGTTAGCCGTAACAATGCTGTCTCACAACTGTAATTACGTCTATAGGATGATATGAAATCAGACAAAATTCCTGTCAAGAAATCCTCTGGTTGAACAGAGAGTAGTTTTTCAAAAATGTTATTGATAACGGGTAGGACAGTAACAGGCCGGTAGTTTGTTTTACTTAGTTCGTCGTTCTTTTTAAAAAGCGGAGTAACTTGACCCATCTTCCAGCGAACAGGATATCTACATTGCCTGACTGATTCATTCATGATTGTTGAAAGTGGACCGGCTATTACTGAGGCCGACTCTTTAACGAGCCTCGGCGGTATTGAGTCATGACCGCAGGACTTTCGCATATTGACGTTTGAAATAAGCTACTCAACTTGCATCTTGTTAACGTGTTGAAATGAGGTGCTTGTCTTACTTCAGGTGCTTGACTTACCTGATTTACTTGTCTTACTTGAGGTGCTTGACTTACCTGAAATGCTTTCCTTACCTGAAATGCTTGACTTACCTGAATTGCTTGTCTTTCTTATTTACCAAGGTTTATATTGGAAGATCCACGACTCTGCACAGTCTTGTTTTGCTTTCATACACTATGCTTGAATTACGTAACCAACACTTTCCCGTTGGTTAGTTAATCAGTACGGAGTAGACAACTATTGAGTTTTATGCACGGTTAAGGCTAAACAAACAAAACAAAAACATGCCAAAAAGAACTAGGTCGAGATTCATAACCATTACCCTCTATTAACAATGGTCTATCGTAGATTGTAGTTAAAGGTAACAAATGAACTGATATATCTGTTCACATGCAGTAGGGTCGTTCAAAGGAATTAATATTATAGTGGTGGGTCCTACATGCCCGCTTGGTTTTCATTATGGAAGACAAGGCTTACATTCTTGGATGTGCCAGATTGAAATTAATTTCGACCATGGTTTTGTTAAACCCCGTCTAAACTTTGCCTATAGAGTCGGTAAGCGTGCTTTGGCTCAGTTTTCAGTTCCACATAAGAAAAAAAAACATCACGCAGGAAAAGAAATGGCAATACGTTTTTATTGGCAACTTGATAGGCATTTTTAATTGATAGCTTTCATTGGCATTCATTAACATCTCATTTTTACAGTCTTCTCTTCTCTGAGGTTTCAGCAAAAGATTGCAAAGTTAGCATAAATTGTAAGCCATCGTTCATCTCTTAACAAGAAGTGCATTATGTCCAGATATACTGAACTGAAGAATCATTATTTGCCGAACAGCATTGCATTTTCCCTCTACGCTTGGTTTTCATGATTATTCTCCTAACTAGATAGTTTTGGTGCTACGCAATAATTGAGTGAGTCTATTTATTTATACCTGGCAAGCAATCAGTAATTATTTTCGCAATGAAAGTATGCTTCCTTTTATTCCACCAAATTATCTTGTAATACCGTCCCACCAACGCAGCACCACAGTTTCTTAAGAAACTTACCTCTTTAAACCCTTGTATACCTTTTTACGCCCTTGTATAGCCTTGTTAACCCTTGTATACCCTTGTGAACCCTTGTAAACCTTTGCAAACCCTCTTACACCGTTGTAATATTTGCGCGAGTGATGAGCTCGTCTTGCAGGAGGTGCGATATTGCTAAAAATTACTTTTCACCACTTTTCTGTGAAAACCAGACGTAAATGCATTTATACAATACACCCCCCACTGTGCATAATTTCATTGTCATTGCGCTATATTTCTTAAAGAACGGCCGTTTTCTCCTAGATCGAACAGTCAGCGGTAATGATTTCCATAGAACCGGTGGGGCGTTGTGGTGGGGCGTGGGTCAGGAGGGAGAGGTCAACAACACGTTGGTCAGATCTGGCTGACCCGATGATCGTGGCCATTATGACGTCACGGCGAATGCAAAAACTTTTCGAAATATGCGTCGTCGTCGCCTCTCGCTGAAACAACGTTTTGAGGTGGATTCCTCCAATCATTCCAGCTTCAAATGGTATGGTATTTGGATCTCATAAAGTAATTACTATTGCTCTTTCTTGAGAGGTAAGTAGATTTTAATTATAAGCGAAAAATTTTGCATTAAGTGTATTTAAAGTATTACAGTCATCGGTCTCGGGTGGGAATATGTGGTGCAAAATTTTGACTATTCGTCTTGTAAAATTGCCTTTTTTACGAGATCGGTAACCCGAAAAAACGTGTGCCCTCGTCACAAAATAGCTTATGTGTTCAGGAAAACATTATAATAGCTGTTATTGGAGTTGAGCCTCTGTCAAATATTCTTTTGTTTGGAAAGGCACACAAACGAGGCTAAAGGGTCAATACAAAACAGAGCTGACCCTTTCGCCTCGTTTGCATGTCAAGCCGATGATAACTGCGATAAGAGCTATTGACGATGATTTTGAAGAATCAGCCGGAAAAATGATCAGTCTTCTTGAGTATGAAATATCTGCGACCTCGCGAAATCATCGTTCTCGGAGTGTTTTTTCACAAAACTAAACCTTTTCAAATATTCTGCAACAGACGTAGCAGACAGAAATATTAAATGAGAACTTTCATAAACAAGAACTTAAGCTTAATTACTGCCACAACGGTGGTCAAAATGCAAAATGTAGACAGAGGGGTAAAATTAAAATGCAGACTAGACTGTTTAAGAATTGTGCAGTTCCAGAAAATATCCAGTCCCTCTACAGAAGGGCTAGGAATTTCCTGGGGGTGGGGTTTCTGTAATTCATATGTATGAAGCTTAATTACGGTAATTGGAATTTCTAGGGGGATGGGGGCGTCTTAGAAAAAATCCCTTTTTTGTGGAGGTATGGATATTTTTTGGAATTACACATTGAATATTGTGTTCCGCCATTTCCTTAATAGCGAGTTAAGTGCTGCAATGAAAATGAAAATGGGTGTTAAGTACTAAAGCTTTTAATGAACACAACACAACACTACATCGAGCACATGGCGAACCTGATCTCGAAGACATATAGATCTTACATAACAACACGTGAACAGGGCACACATGTACCCAGACTCCAACACGGGAGTAAATACACCACAGGGAATATGATATTCTAAAAACTATGCAGTCCACATATTTAACCCCTGGTTTGCAGTCTAGTCTTGTAAGGCTTTTCTTTAACCATATAAACATACAAGGGCCTCTCTCCTCTGCATAAGCCTCTTTCATGCTGCTTTGACTTTACATGTAGGCTTGTAGTTCATGGTTTTTGACCCATTAAGACGAGTAGACAAGGAGAAATTAGTGTTTGGCAATTTGATGACAAATAACTTTTTTCTGAAATTGAATCTCACACAATTTGTGAATCAAAATGTTAAAATACTGAGCAGAAGATTGTCTTCACCAAGTTTGAAGGATGTAGTTTGGCTAGAACATGTTAAGTTAATTTTTCTACTTTTGTCTGTATTTTTTACCTTTGTCTGTATTTTTTCCCACGAACTGCATCTAGAAGTCCATCTAACCAGCCAAATTGTACACACAAATATACAGAAAGTTAAAAAAAAACTAACCGAGCATCGGCAAACTTGGTGAATACAATCTTCTACCTAGTATTTTAACATTGCAGTTATTCATATTATTCATATTTGGATTCCCAAACAAACACAGTAATCAGACCGCTTTGCCTACACATTAAAATGGTGACAAAAACGGTGATAAGGCCTATTCAATTTCCCATAGGGAACCTCTCTGGAGGGAACAGTGCAAGGCCTCATTTATCTGGTCATGGGTATTGGAGACATTCCTATCAAACCCCTCTGAGACAACTTTATCAAGTGTTTAGCTGAATCCCTCTAGGATTACTAAGCCTTATCTCATATTCTGTGGTATCTGCTTGGACATGAATTAAACGATGGAT
>CM042754.1:24732351-24782351 GCA_022496165.2 Catalaphyllia jardinei | reverse complement strand
CATTCACAGGAAATTTGCGGAATAAAATTTCATCGAGGGTACTTTTCAGTTCTTGGTGACTTATTGGCGATGGCTTTTGCAATGAAGTGAACTGTTTATTTCTTGTGTTCATGTTATTTTATAGAATGGTGCCGCTGTGGATGGAATAAATGATAGTAATCCCTCCAAGAGTGACAAACATCCCAGCTCAAGAGAAAGTAACAGGTCATCCTATGAGGTAAATGACTAATTGATCAGTCATTAATTTTCTTAAAAGGTTAAAATAGAAGGATCCCTCATTATACTCATTTACTTGAAACAAGACTCAATGCTCTATTAGTTCAAATTGACAATCCTTCAAAAGGGTGTTTGAAACAAATTAACTGTTTTTTACTTTCACGATTTCGTACAGAGCCTCAGAAGCTCCTCTTGCAAAAGAAAAATTGCGGACGAGAGTGACTCTGATGATCACGACTTGACGCTCAGCACATTTGAAATAACAGTAAGTGTCGATATATACTTTCTATATCTCCATCGTTTTAGGTACAAATTACAGTATAATCTGTATATCTGGATTTCTATGTTAGGATATAAGAAAATCGAAAAAGCGATATAAAATTTGTCAACCTAACTAGACCTTTTCAACCAGCGTTTACTTTCAAATTTGCCATAAACTTCCAAAAAGTTTAAACTTATGAGCAAATAATGTTTTTAACGATTTCACTGATTGCTTTATCTTTATTGCTTTATCTGTTGTTTGCAGGTCACATAAAATGGCTTTCCTGTTTACAAAAGGTCAAAAACCTGAATTACTTCACATGAAATCTTGGACTCGCATTTGTATTGGTGGTAACGTACCAGAGGATAAGGTTCGTACAAGAGTTCCCGCTGGCATAACAGAGAGTGGAATGTTCATCGTTGATCTTCAGACAGTCGGCTATAGAGACCTGACAGTGGATGACAACAGAGTCTACGGAGCTCATTCCAGTCCATCTGAACACTTCCAGGTCTTCTTTGACGATCAGGGAAAAGTTGAAACAGTGACTAGGACTGACAAAAATGATGAAGAGAAATCCAGACCTCTCGCAACCATTTTATCATCAAAAGACAGTACAGTTGGCCCAGAAAAAAAAAATTCTGATGTATGATAGCTAAAGTTGAGCACGAAGAAAAGTTCTTGTAATTTGCGATTGTGCAATATACCGTTAATATGTCCTCTGATGAAGCAAATAGCAGAAAACGCGGTCGCCCGTCAGTACCCCAAGCGAGAACGAAACCAAGTGTACTAGAGAGAATGAGAGAAATGGACAGCAAGAGTAGTGCCAAACAGATTATCGATAACATTCAAAACGAATTAGGTGGTGTAGTCTCCATATCTTCTCCATCAGACATCCCCAGAGACAGGCAACAAGTTTACAACCAGTTTCGAAAAGTTGAAGGCAGGAAAAAATCAGGAGCACTGGCCCAGCCAAGTCACCGGATATCACCAAGTTGTTGTCCTTACAAGCCGGGAGATTTATTCGTGATGTAAGCTTGGGAGCAAGGTCAAACAGGAAAGGTGAGATGCATACAGCCGCCAGCACGTTTGCGGCCACCGATCACACAATCGGTCGGATGAAAAGATTCTGCCAGCCTGGTTCAACTCCAGCTGCAGTGGCAGGCTTGGATATGACGTATAAGCTAGGTCCTTTCTACCTCACCACAGTTACTTTTCCTAATCAAATTTTCGTGTACGAAAACAACGTAAACAAACACCCAACAACACTGGCAGCGGTGATGACCTCCGTCTCTAAGGAAACGCGCGACTATGAATACCTCGCTAGATCATTGCAGTCAGAAGGAATAGAGTCACTGATGTATGGCACGGATGGAGAGTGTGCCCTAGAAAGTGGTTTTGAGAGCGTTTATCCTATTTCCGAAAGCACCACCCACAGTAACATCCATCTGCGCTGCTTTGATCATGCCAAAGGGGATATTCTTATGAAACTGAAAGAACTTAAAGTATGCGATAGTGAAAGAACTAAAATCCAACAGAAAGTTTGGGGGAAAGCGTGTCAAGGGCCTAGTCGATTGTGAGAATGAAGCAGAATTTGAAGCACTTTACGTCAACAAAGAAGTCCATTGGCCAGAAAGGAAGACACCGATCTATGAAGATGACTCTAAAGCTTTGTATGTTGAAGTCAACGAGAATCGCTGCAGGTCTTGGTAATCCACCAAATAAATGGGACAATCAGCGGACTGAATCACTTAGCAACGTGATCAAAGAGGCCGCAGATAATTAAGTCACTGATCAAGCTTCTAACCACGAAACTCTTGAATCCGAAGTCATCCAACAGAAAGAAAATGAGTACATCAAGGCAATCTACAACATGGGTGAATACCGGTTGGCACCTGAATTTCAGAAGTTTTCCGTTAGCCCCTTCGTCTGGTCGCAGAAACACCCGAGCAGCAACGTGAACACACGAAAAAAGCATTTAAGGTTCCTTTAAGTTCATCGTCTTCCGCTGGGGTAAAACCTTCTCACACACTGTCCATTGCAGTCGAAGACTGTGAGGTCACCAGTGTTCCCACCCGAATGTTGACACATTCTCTCCCATAACAAAGTAATTGATCTGAGAGGAGGCATGTATTGTGTCACAGAGTTTGGTAACAGTGTCAATGTCATGGTTAAAGGTAAAAGGCACAAATTTGGCAAGAAGCAGAAATCATTCTCGCCGCAATTTCCAGAGCACAGCAGGCCTTTGTCCCCACGTTCTTGCCGTCGCAAATACAACGGGAACTCTCTTGGAATTTGTAGAAACTTTCAATAGAAAAGAAGGCAAGGCAAGCAGCATTCTCCAAGCCAATATTCCAAAGCTGGCTGGAGAAAAACCGAAGGAAAAGAAAAAGAGAAAAGGACAGAACAATATTCAACTAAATCCAATTGTAGAGGAAATTGAAAGGCCAGACAACGACCTAGACTTGCAGAAACCTCTTTCGTT
This sequence comes from Catalaphyllia jardinei, assembly GCA_022496165.2. NCBI lineage: Eukaryota > Metazoa > Cnidaria > Anthozoa > Scleractinia > Caryophylliidae > Catalaphyllia > Catalaphyllia jardinei. The sequence continues at coordinate 24,779,391 of CM042754.1, read as the reverse complement.
CACGGAAATATGGCACAACACTAACAAATTCCAGGTCGTATTTACCAGGGAGTGCACTACTAAGGCGCAAAAGTGCGAGTCTTGCAAAGTCGAATTTGTTCAGGGGAGTGTGGTCTGTATACCACAGGACATTGCGATATGTCACATGGAGTGATTTTACTATCCAAAGAAAGATGCCAATGCATGGAAAAACTACGTATGAACCGACATGGAAATGGGAGATTGCACGATTTTATTGTGTCAAGAAGGAATGTATTCTATGTAGGCATCCCTACTTTTGGAATGGGATGGCAGAGGTCCAGGAGGACATGAGACAACAATTGAAAGAAGGCCATAAGAAACTTTTGAAAGAAGTCTTACACCTTTCAATTTGATGTATCCATATAGAGTGCCTATTACATCCATTGCGGTGGTATGATCCGTTCCAATTGGACAACAGGAAATAATACACTTCAGTTACTTGTCTCAGTGGGTGAACAAAACCAAAACAAGTCCTTTTAGACGTCTACATGTTTTTTATATAGAGGTATATCTGTCTAGATTCATAAAAATGGTGCTATAGAATTGCCATTGTATCGCAACCTAAGCGGGCGTTTTTTTCTCCCCTTTCTCTCCAAAGGTGACGATATAAAGTCAGTCCTTTTTTCCTTCTTTTACTCGTTTGTCTTCCTTTCATTGCCGTCCTTTCTCTATTTTTTGCCCATTTACATAGCTTAGAGGCGGCCTAAAAGTTTAGTGAAATCACAGAGAAATTAGGCCTGGTTCAGATGCCGTACTTCACATGAGCCGAATCGAATTCGAATTTAGGCCGACCCAAATTAATTTAGACAGGCTGAATTGATTAATGTTTCCTATTATACCCAGGTATTGTGGCAACGGGACACTATATTTGTTTTGCAAAAGCTGTCACGCAATGCTCCTCGTGCTAACCTTGACCCGGCCGCCAGTCGGTAAGATATAAACAAGATGTTTTGAAGCGATTCGGGGCAAACACGCTATGGAAAAAATGTTTTCTTTCTTGAGTCTAAGTTTTCAAGATACCCAGAAGGTCTAAGTTTTACGGCTTTGGGGTCCCAGGTTCGAGATCTGCGCTTTCGAGACACCATGTTACAAATGCCTTTGGTCGCGGTCGACGAAGGATCAAGAACTCGTCTTCCTATGCCGCAACCGAAAAAACGTGTCATGATTGTAGTAGAATAATAGGTTCCCAGAAGCTTCTTCACAAATGTTTTTCATTAAATTACAGATTTTCATTTCGCAAAGTACCAATTTTCATTTCGCAAAGTACCAACTTTCATTTCGCAAAGTACCGATTTTCATTTTGCAAAGTACCGATTTTCATTTCGCAAAGTACCGATTTTCATTTCGCAAAGTACCGATTTTCATTTCGCAAAGTACCGATTTTCATTTCGCAAAGTACCGATTTTCATTTCGCAAAGTATCAACTTTCATTTCGCAAAGTACCAATTTCATTTCGTTTCGTTTCGCAAAGTACAATTAACCTGTATTAATAGTTTGGAAGCACCACCATAGGTTTACTGAATATGTGATCTAAATTCAAGAAAATCTATCATAAATCAGAAGCAGACAGGGAGAGAACAGCCACTACTATCATTTCTATATGTAACTATTGCCAGTATAAATATTAAAATATATGCATTCAAATTTACTAGAGTTAGATGAAAGAAAGTTGTACAAATCTCCGTACTATTGTTCGTAAAACTGTCCCTGAAAATATTATACAGTGTTCTGATAAACACAACAGCAAAAAATAATTACAACAGCTTATTGTATTTTGTATGTTTTTGCCAACTTTAAATTGCATATGCAATAACAGTAATTTTTCTGTAATTTTTAATTCAGAATGTTATCAAGTAATGAAAACATCATCCAAATTGTAAGAGAAGTGTTTTTATTATGGAGGTTTGGGGATTAATTATGGCATATGATGTTCATACCATATTGTTCTGTTCCCTGATTAAACACCGGGGTAACTTCTTTGTATGACATAGCTGTGTAAATATGGCCATGTTTTTATGAAAGTAAATAAAAAATACAAACCCTTGTTTGCAGTTACATTAGAGTGGATAAAAGTATTTTTTAATTTTCCAAACTTGACTTTGCAGCAACAACCAAGTTGTTACATGTAAAAAAGGCAACAAATGCAATCTGCCCCTCACCTCAGGAGCTAATTCTAACCTGTCACATAAAGAGTTCAACTAAGAGTATTGCTTCTCCCACTGAACATGTGGCTAGTTAAACCTGACCACACCATCGTGTGTTGTACTTTTATTTTTCATTGAATAAGCACGGAGACTGTGCATAATCAATGCTTAATAAAATTCAACCTAGGTTACCTGACAGTTCACCATTTCCCCCATGTATAATATTGCTGGTTGAGAAAAGCTCTTAGAGAATGGTGTGTGCTGGCTGTGAGTGCTGCCAAAAGGAAAGACACAATGCAATTACTTCCCCCGCTGCTCTAACCTCAACCTTTTGATCCAAAATCCATTATTATAGCCATTTAGCCAACATCTCCCCCACAAACAGGATGTTAGGTTCTTCATTTAATTCATTCCCAGACTTTCCTACAATGTGGTATCTGTGTGAACATGCTATGAGTACTTTATTGAACTCTGCAGAGGAAAACAACACATTGAAAAAATATACTACACAGGGGTTTACTCTGTAGCAAGCCCAAATTATATTGATAGAAGATGAGCAGAAGCAAAGCTATTAAAAAATAACTTGCCCAACAAGGTTCTGTGTGACAAATTTTATATTCCACTGCAAACAAGTATTTTATCAGGCTCAGTACATGTAAAGTTAATCACATATACTCACGAGATTTTCACACCACTATATCAAATTTATTCGCTACACCGAGAAAGGTTAAGGAAAGATTGGTAATCGGCTTCTCTGTTTCAAACATTTTGACATGTTTACATCTCTTCTTCCATGAAGATACTTCGATAGCAAGGTAAAACATTTCAAATGCACAGTTGCCGTGTTAAAAATTAATGACAGCAATGACCGAGAAATAAAACCTCGCTAGTGTCGTTCCACAGATGGACTCAGACATCGTTTAGAGACTCTGGTTCCACAAAAATATATAAATGTACATATAAGCTTATATAATAATAAAATACAGTAGCGAGTAGCCCTTGCTCGACCCTTATTGATTCAGTTGCTGTTATTTACATCTAACTGTTTTCATGCTGGCGATTGTAAACACAATATTTTTCGATCCTTTCTAAAATTCAGTAATGGTTGGATATTTGCCAATCTGAAGAGTTTACATGATGAATAAAGCATACAATATCGACTTCTAAGGGTTTTCTTGTTGAAACCAGCACAGTAATTTGATGTGCACTCAACGACGGTGTTGATGAGCTGTTTTTCTATTACGACCAGCATATATGCTTAGCGATCATAGGCCGCACACCACCTGCCTGAGGCCCACAATTAATATGAGCTCTCTCAAGATAAAATTACAAATCATGACAATTTTACTCTAGGGTGGCAGTGCCCCAGGGGTATTTATTTACCTTTCTTGTTCAGCACCCGGGTAACAGCTCCTGAACAGCCCTCACAGGTCATTTCTACTTGAAACTCATGACGCTGACATAGAAAGAGAAAAATTACTACTTGGCAAAAAAATAGGGCAGTGTTAATAATGGTAATTGAACTGAGTGGAGTCCAATTTGGTCTGAAATCATATGCGTGATTTCAAAATCGAACGAGCACGCAGCGCTAGTTCGATTTGAAATCACAAGTACGATTTCAGACCCAAATTGCCCAACTCGAAGTTCAATTGCCACTTTATTAGATCCATTTTGAAATCACAAAATTTAATAGCTAAATTTGCCAAACAATGGCTTTTTTGTCTTTCATTTACCTGCAATGTGATTGGTTGGTTTAAAAAGGCCTTAAAATCTGATTGGTTGGTTTGTTTTTCTGTCCCATTCTCATTGGCTGAGAAAAAGATGCAATTTAGAGCAAAAGACAGTGCGATTTGTGAATAAATTGCACCCCTGAGAGCCAATCACATTGCAAGGATAACCAATGATTTCGAAATGGATTTAATAAAGCTTGGAATTATGAGGTAAACAGAATGACTGATATAAATCACAGCCAGTCAGAATAAATAACTTGATATAATTATTCAGCAGCTAAAAAAATGTTATGGGATGGTAACCTGTAGTAATGCACCACCTGGCCCCCCTTCCCCCACCCACCCTGGGATATAGGTAGGTATTGGTTTTCAACAGCATCCAAAAAGCAACAAATGCCTCACCATGTGGAGAAATATTTTGCAGAAAGAGCAGAAAATGCCAGCAGGTGTACTGATTTGGTGGCTTCCACAAATACCTGTGAATGCTTGTGTCTGCCATCTTGAGTGATCCCATGTGCCAAAATGTGCCCAGATATCCTTATTAGACTGCGAGCACTCTCTTTTTTTCCTAGCGTTTTCCTTGCGTACTTAGTCGAGGTAGCAAGCGACGAGTGGTGAGCAGCGAAGCGGCCCTCCTCGTTTCCTTCCCTAATTTGCATAAAATTTACCGGCTTCCGCACGTGGAGGATTTCAGGAACAAAAACCGACTACTCGTAGTCTAGATTAGAATGAATCCCCTACTAATACCTTGCATTCCTCAGGACAATCTAAGCAACAAACTGTGCAAATCCCTCACATACTAGGGACTCAAAGAGCTTCCAATAAGGTGATAAAGCCTGACAAAAGCCCTACATATCCTGGGTGGAGGGTAAGGGTTTACTTTGACTGGTGCAGAAGATGATAGAATCTTTGTTGGAAGAAATCAAGAACTAAGCAGGGGTGTGTAGTGTAGGTCTGTTGATAAAGGATTGCGAGCTTAACTGTTCCTTTGGCAATTTTACTCATCCATTTAGGAGTATTGGATCTTAAATGAACCCACTCACAGCCCCCTTCCTCCTCCCCCTGAACTCATTTCCGTTTAGAACGAATTGCTGATTTTATCGGTTTTTAAAGCAAACGTTACAAATAAACTCGACGGGGAGTCTACAACCCAATAGCAGTATTCACACGATCTTCGTGTACAGCAAAATAACCATCAGTTTAGAGTACTCGTCAGTCAGCTTTGATTCTTTGTTAAATTGCTGCCACGTCCTAAATTGTGTTCCGGACAATGTGCTCTCCTTTGCCGAACACAGATTGCATTTTTTATTCGCAACAGGTTTCCACAAACAACAGGAACTCTACACAAATAGAACATCAAATGAAGAAATCGTGCTCAACAAATGCCTTCTCTCCTTATCATCACTTAGCTAGTCTGCAATGTAAATATGTCTTGCTATTCGCAACAGGTTTCCACAAACAACAGGAACTCTACACAAATAGAACATCAAATGAAGAAATCGTGCTCAACAAATGCCTTCTCTCCTTATTAACACTGTTATTAATCATCACTTAGCTAGTCTGCAATGTAAATGTCTTGCTGAAGCGTGATGACGTCGACATGTTCATATTTCAAGCAGCAGGAAGTTGTTTCTCCCCCGACTACACATAAAAATCTTTTACTTCTTTAGATCCTTCACCTTATAAACTACATCAACACAAAGATAACTAATGATACTTACAACACCAGCCATTTCAGCAAGGTAAATTGAACACAGCCGCGAGAAAGATTAGTAAGACTGAACGCCGTGAACGCAAACTGAAGAGCATCAAAAGTAACAATCGACAGGAGGGAGGGGTGAGTAAGAGCAGCGTTAACTGTCCAAATTTTGTGAAGTCAAGCTTCATAGAGTAGACAGAAGTTATTCTGTGTGTCATATAGAATTATGTTTGCTGTTTATTTGAATCTTATTTATTGCTAGGAGAAAGCACTAAGCGAATCAAAGTGCACTTACGCTAAATTCTATTCCCCAACTCACCCTACCCTCCAAATTGGTCCCTTTTCCATTCTTCACCCCTCAGGGGTCCACAGAGAAGCTGAAAAATGTTTTCGATGTCATCACAGGCATCCCAGACTCACGATTCGAGGAATCGATCAAATATTAATGATTTATGTACGCGTATCGAGTGAGATGTGACTGACGTAAATGCGCGGTGTGGTGTTACACTATAGACAAAGAAAGCTACGACAAACACCTGAAAACCCCCCAAAAACGACGAAACAGGCAAAATGGACAACTGAAATCAGGCAAGGTGAGTTTATTTACTTAATTTCATTCAGAAAAGTAACATTTTATTTCATTACGCGATTTTATCACTTCGTTATTATAAATTCCATACAATGCCTTGCAGAGCGCTCAAATTCTCAACGGCCCAATGTGTAACAACACCGCGCACTTAAGTCAGTCACGTCTCACTCGATACGCGTACATAAATCATTAATATTTGATCGATTCCTCGAATCGTGAGTTTGGGACGCCTGTGATGTCATCGGAAGGTCCAAGATGGAGAAACCGGTCGAAGTCATCGTTATTGGAGGCGGAATAAGCGGTCTTTGTGCTGCTAAACTGCTTGCTCTTGAACATGGCATTAATGTTACTGTTATGGAGGCAAGAAATCGTGTCGGAGGAAGAACTAACACCATAGAACACCCCAAATTTAAATACGCTGACTTGGGCGGAGCCTACGTTGGGCCAACTCAGAACAGAATTTTACGCGTGGCGAAAGAGTTAGGAATTCAGACTTACAAAGTATACAATGAAGGAAGCACTATTGAATTTCTGGATGGAAAGAGGCGAGTATTTTCTGGAGATATGTCAACGATAAATCCTGTCGCAATTTTAGATTATTACAACATGATTCGTACTTTGAATAAAATGGGAGAAGAAATCCCCCTGGATGAGCCTTGGAAAGCACCAAAAGCTGCCCAATGGGATAGCGTGACAGTAAAGGAGTTTCTTGATAAGAGTTGTTGGACAAATTACGCTAAGAAACGCATGGTACAGGTCTACAATGATGCAATGGCCGCAGAACCCGAGGACATGTCTTTGTTGTATTATCTATGGTACCTCAAGTCAGGAGATGGAGTCCTCAGAGTCGCGGCTATTGAAGACGCCGGTCAGGAGAGGAAATTCATCGGAGGGTCTCAACAAATTAGCAACAGAATAAAAGACAAGCTCGGAGATAGGGTAAAAAACCCGTTTCTTTCTTTCTACGCGACTCTTTGGTAGTACGAAGAATATCATTTGTTTATGGCGAAGTGAATAACTTTGAATAATTTGTTGCCTGGGGTCGTGTTTATTAATTTATGACGCCACATCCAGAGTACTGGCTTTTTGGCGAAATTTTACCAAAATTAAAATCTAGTCCGTTTTTATCATTTTTGGACAATTTTTTGTAAATTTCGTATTAAAGCGAAAAAATGCATTTCACAATAGTCACATGATCACTCGTTTTTTGTGAAGCCACAGGCAATCCCCCCCCCCCTGCCAATCAGATGCCACCAAAGGCCCTGTAGGGTTATTTTCATTATGGGATAATCCATTAGAAAATTAGCAGGATATAGGATATTTGAGAGGGGTAAGAATTAACAGGAAATCAAGTAGGGAAGTCATTAATTTTGAGCAAGCCTGTAGCTTTCCAGACACAGTCTGTGATTGGAGGACAAAACAATAGATGATACAACAGAAACAATGCCCCTAGCCCTGATAAAAAGGAAGCTACAAGTCATATGGACAAATGAAAATTGAGGTCTGGAAGAGCTACAGGTTTACTGTTAATTTTTGCAATTGAAATTAACAGGACAGCAATATTAAGGCCAAAACTTAATAGGTTTTGGAATACTCAGCCCCCTTGTGGGACCTTGATGCTCCATGGCATGTGTAGCCTAATCACTCTACAAGGGCTGGAAACCACAAAACAAGATTCAGATTTCAATGTTGTTTTAGAGTAATAGTGTTACAACTAATAGTTGTATTCCTTTGAGATGATCTTGATCGGGATCAGTGTTTCATCAGTTACTTTGATATTTTTTATGATTACATTCCCATCTTGAACAGGCTACTTTTGAAATATTAAACTTCAGCTCAGGAGCAAGGCCTAGATGACACAAAGGAAATTGCATGAATAAGCATGTTTATTCATTTCTTGTGCCTCTGGGCCTCGATATAGAGCTGTCAGAATTTATAAATATGAAAAGAAGCATATTATTTTTTAGCAGTACTAAAATTCTGCCCATAAATGTTTACTTACCCCCAAACTTGGAACGGTCTTCTCAAGCACGTCTGTTAACATCATAACGTTGTGATTTTAGGTGATTTTAAACAGCCCAGTCTGTCAGCTACAGCAAGATGCTGATCATGTTGTTGTTACATGTGAAGATGGCAAGAAATACCAAGCACAGTTTGTGATAAGTGCTATCCCTCAAGCACTTCTAAACAGTGTTTCATTCAATCCACCCCTCCCTCCCTTAAAAAATCAACTGATCCAGAGGATACCAATGGGTTCGGTTATCAAGACAGTCACATTTTATGAGAAGGCTTTCTGGCGTGAAAAAGGATTTAATGGGGTGTTGATTTCCGACTCTAGTCCTGCTTATGTTACTCTTGATGACACAAAGCCTGATGGGTCTTATCCAGCAATTATGAGGTTAGTTATTGTATCAGTACTTTTCTTTCCAAAAGGTGATTTGGTGTCATTTGACTTAAACTACCAGAATCCTTCACTTTTTTGTTTCCTTTTCAGTTTCTTTTCGACTTAAAAAGGCAAAATACCTGGTCTTATCTAAGATCGGTGCCAGTCCCACCTTCCATTGGGTCTCCTTGTTAACATTTTTTTGGGTATTTTGCCCTGTGTAGCTACAAATTGTAATATTTGATTTTGAAGAGGAAGGAGACTTGAACCAAGCATGTTGCCATAGCAACATCAAAATGTAAACCATCTGGTATATTTTGTAGGGTGCAACATCCCTGCCAAGTTTCAATAGCATTGCGTCATTCTTGGTGGAGATATAATTTCTTAATTTTGTGTCTCACCACTGTACTTGCACAACTGATGACATCATCAGTGACTAAATTTGCATAATAGGAAAACTTAATATCTCTGGAACAAAAAAGATATCACAAAAAATGAAACGAAAAACGCCATCTTACTCTACTTTGAAAAGCCTTTTGAATGAGCGTGTTTTTTAAATGACTTGTTTTTCGGGTCATATGCACTGTAAGTTACAAGTTGGCACTGAACTTTCTTTTAAGTGTCGATCCATTGAAAGACTGTTATTTATTATTGTTTCCTTGCATGAAGTGTTCTTCTAGATATGCCATTGAAGTTGACGTTAAATCAGGCCCAGTGAATTTTTAGTGATCCTGTATTAAACAACCACCTGTATTAAGTGGCCAGTTCCTCAGGTCCTGAGAGCGCCCAGCAAATACAGGTTCGACTGTAGTTGTAGTTGAATGATGACATGCAAATATGTAATATTGTAAAGACCTTGTAGAACGTAAATCGGTCCTCAGGCCTTTTGAGTTTGGCCTGGTAAAAACATGAGCAATTGAATGTACAGTTCCAGAAAATATCCATACTCCCCCCACAAAAGGGATTGGAATTTCCAGGGGGGGTGGGGGTCTGTAAGGCCAAACAAAAAAATTAAAGAAATGTATGAAGTTTAATTGGAATTTCCAGAGGGGTGGGGGGGGGGGGTCCTTCGAAAAAGTCCCTTCCATGGGGGAGGTATGGATATTTTCTGGAGTTACACAACAATGCTATTAATTCCAAGTTGGCTTTTGCCTCTGTCTCAACAAGTGAGTCCCTGTGCAAAACCATTCGTATGAAAATGTGTTCTGCCCACAGGTTCATTTTCATACAAATCAACCTAATTTCACATGAAAGGTTTTGCATGAAGACTCATTTTTAAAGAGGCACAAAGTAACTTCGAAATGGCCTGTTGATTTATACTTCATAAGTATAACTGTTAAGTTAGCTCACTTCTCTTTCTTCAGTTTCATTATTGGCAACCAAGCTCATTACTGGTGTTCAAAAACCCAGGAAGAAAGGAGGAAGGCAACCTGTGAACAATATGCTAAGGTGTTTGACAGTGAAGAGGCACTTCACCCGTATCATTATGTTGACAAGAACTGGCCAGCAGAGAAGTATTCTGGGGGATGTTACGTCAGTATTATGCCATGCGGTGTAATGACTCGCTTTTCCAAAGTCCTACGTGAACCAATTGGTCGAGTATACTTTGCTGGTACTGAAACTGCTACAATTTGGTCAGGTAAGAAAATCTGTGAGCCATCCTATGCTACAGAAAGGGATATACAAGATGACACATCAGATTATTCACTTCTGAAGTATTCTAGTTGAACTTTGAGATTTTGATAATTTAAGGTGCTAATCTAGTTCCATGCTTGGTTTTGCATAGCTGTTAGAGGGAAATGATTAGTGAAGCCCAGCAAACATCAAAGGACCAAACAAAGATGCCAAAATTTATGTTGGAAGGTCCACAACCATGCACAATCTTTTGTTTTGTGCTTTTTAGAGACTCTTCCAGAATGCTATTATCTGACTTGCCACAAATTGGAGAGACCTTGGGGAAAATGACAAATGACCCTCAAAGGGCATGACACAAAAATGCATCCGAAGCAAGTCCCTATGGTAAAAAGCTTATCTCAATGTCCAACTTGCCTGTTATAAGGTCTTATAAGGAACTGTGTTATTATTGATAGGTCTGCAATGCATGCAGGCAGAAGGGTAATGTTTTGTAAGGTCTAAAAATATCTCTAACATACATAACGCCTGCTTGGTAGGTTATATGGATGGTGCAGTTCAGGCAGGAGAGAGAGCTGCAAGGGAGGTGCTCCATGCTATGGGGAAGATAACAGCAGAAGAGATTCACCAAATTGAGCCCCCTTCAAAAGAAGTCCCCCCTGTTCCTTGCCAACTGACGACATTTCAAAGCTGGCTGCCCACTGTGCCCATGTTTCTTACCACTGTAACAGCATTTGCTGCTTTAGCTTGTGGCCTTTCATTGCGACATTTCTTGAAATGAGAAACAAGTAGATAGAAAAAATGTGGAATATAAAATCTGTATTACTTAGTGCTGCTGGATACCTAGCTATCAATTTACAAGTATAATTTGATCAAAAACAAATACTATCACACAGTCAGATAATGAAAGTATTAAATTTATTTATTCTTGAAACAATTCTACATTACTAATATTGAATTCATACACGGTTGTGTTACATTTTCATACAAAACAATTTAAAATTCTAAACAAAAGAAGTTAGAAAAATGTTTTAAAATTTGGTTTTAAGCAGATTCTCAAGGGGATGATGGGTTTCTCTAGCATTTTTATCTGGATGACAGACAGAAGTCTTCAAAGACTCAATTTTACAGAATACAGGTTCAAATGTGTTTGACCATAACCAAGTCATTTTACTGGTAGAGTGATAATTACATGTGCATCTTTTCATACAGCAATTAAATATATTTATATACTTGATAACCTATCTTTTAATCAGTTGTGTTTACGAGTGTTAAATTATGACCCCTGGTTCCAGTTTACCATGGAAAACAAGGATCAGCGCAGTTTCTGATGTATGTCTCCACCTTACCACTACTGGCTTGCATCAGAGTAGTGTATGTTGTCAACTGTGTACAGGAAAGAATTAAGGTCTATTAAAATTGAAAATATTTATCGTGTTGTTTTGAATGCAACTAAGAAATAAACACTCTGAATCTGTGACAGAATATAGCTTTTAGATGAGCTGTTCAAACATTGAACATTTCTTGATGGTCAAGAAGTGTCTCGTAAAGGAGATAAGGGTAGCCTGTGAGTGCAGATGTATTTCCTGGTTTCACCTATATCTGCACTCACAGGCCAAAATAATGGTTACTACTCTATTGATCAAACACAAATTTCTTGGAACTAACAGTTGAAAATCTAAGGTTATCAGCAAGGAGAACATTTTAGGTTTATTATGTTAACAGGTGCCAGGTGCACTTTTGCAAGAAAACATGGTATCTTCACAAGTAAAAATAAGACATTATCTTCACAAGTAAAAAGATCACTGTTGCTATGGATACATGATGAATTGTGCCCAAATGGTTTAGTCTTTCAGTGGTGTTGATATAAAGAAATAATAGAACATTACATGGTGCTTGGAGATACAAATTTTTCTTTGAGTGTTGAAAGAAAATTTCACTCATTTGGTGCTCTCAACAAAAAAATATTTTCAACACTCAAAGGGAAATTTTGTATCTGCATAACGATGTAATATCCTCTATTTGTTCTTTCACAAATGACCTTTTTACAAACTAGCATATCATGGCAGCAGATTTTCCCTTAAATTATAATGAACTACAAAAAATCATCAATCAACCTGAGGTAAAGTTCAACATTGGTGTAGGAGAAACCAACTGCTCGCAGGGTAAGTTGAGGGACAAAACTAAGAACAAGGGAGCTGAAAATAAACTCAACCAGAGGGAAAGCAAACCCTAGAAAGTCATCATCCTTTTAGTTGTCAGGTTTGTTCCTAAAACCCAGTTGTTTTACTGACCTTGTTTAGTACAGGTTGCGTGGATAGAACATTGTAAAGGCCTTTGAATGACACATTCTGTTGACACACAACAAAATTAGCAACACATATGTAGGAGTGTAATTTTTTTTTATGGAATCATACAGTCAAGCTTGGGAAGATCCTAAATTTTTGAAAAAATGAGACTTTATGCCATACTGACTTGGTCTTAGAATGTCAGAAATCCCATTTTCGAGGACCTTGACTTTAAAAACGCTCCAGATGAGTGAGGATCACCCCAAACCCGTTATAAGGGGATGGCCTATCTCCTGTCAGTCTCCAAAATGCCATATCTGCCCCAGACAAGTGATTAACCAAAATTGTTTCCAGACTGAATTGGAATTGATAGAAAATACAGGACAACAGATGAGTGACATTTTTGAGGTCCATAACTGCTGCAATTCATCACAGAGCCACTCGCTGGGCGTAAAGAAAGTTTTACGGCGCAAGCAGTAAAATGCAGTTAATTGAGCGTGATGTGCAAACCACAGAAAGTTATTGTATTTAACTATGTTAGAACATGGTCAAACTACGTTTGGCATCCGCAGGGATCAAGGGAGATCCTTGAATGCTTTATTGTGTCAAGTGTTGCGAAAGATCATCTTGTCTTATTACAATATGATCTGTATCACGGCAGCTTTCTATTGATTACACCCATAGTTATGTCTAGCTATATATAAGCACCATTACTCATTGTAAAAGCACTTTCCTTTGGTGGTGTGCTTCACTCAGTAAGCTTGGTTCAAAGTAAAGAAAATTCCCACCCTCCCTCCCGGTGTGGAGGATAACTTGTTTGTCAATAAACCTGGGGTCACCTCCTTTGGGGTTGGTGGTCAAAGTCTTTGGGTAGCGACTTCCCCCAAGCTTTGGGCAGCATTTTGCCCCTTTTATTTGTCCACCTGCCAATAGTCTTGTCCGATCTGGTGCTGGCTTACCCAGCGCCGGGGAGATAAGTGAGGCTTTCAAGGTCACACATTACATTTGACCTGCCAATACTCTTGTCCGTTTCCAGTGCGGTAGTGCTGGTGATAAGTGAGGCTTTAAAAGGTCACGCAAATCAAAGTCGCTTCCCATACCAACCGCAAGGTTGTGTCCCCTCACAGTACTCCAAATGATGTGTGGCTTTCTTTATTCATTCATATGGGTTCAATAATATGAATGGGCTATACTGTATAACACAAAAGCGAACTTCCACAGAACAGGGACATTAATATTAGGTGTACTACCAACAACCTAGGCATGATCTGTAAACTGTCCTGCCAATGTGTGGCTTCATAGCTCAGTTGGTAGAGCATCGCACCGGTATCGCGGAGGTCATGGGTTTGACCAACAAATTCTCATTTACAAATCGACCAGATTGAAAAATTATGTTATAATGACGATCAATCCATTGTCAATCTGCATGCATTTAATGTCTAAAGAACAAACCTCTTGTCCCATCTTGTTCATGCATGCCTTTCCCTAAAAAAGCAGAGAAAATTAAAATATTTTGCACAGATTCTATATGTGCTGCCATGTTACTCACACTTGTGCCAGTTAAAAAAGTTTAACTCATGCTTAGTAACACCTGTGGACCAACCTTTCTTGCCTTTTAAGCTAAAAAAGATTGCCCTACAGTGTATTACAAGCTTGTATTAAATATACACTTTCAAAAAACATGACTAAACTGAAATTAATGAAGGAAAAGAAAAGTCCATATAAATGATAGTTCTCCAAAGGAATAAAAATGCTGTTAACAGTATTTTGTTGGGTACATTGGGACTAGGAAATACATGAAATGTTCAAAATGTGCTTGGAAATTAGACAAATGGAATACATGTTGCAATCAGTGTCCATATCAGACTAGTTCAGGTGAAAGCCTTGGCTTGACCAGGGTCACTGCATCCTTGAAAGAGACACTTCACCCTCACAGTGTCTCTCTCAAGACAAACAAACAATAAATTTGGGATGCTACATGATGGATTCATTGCATCATATTCAGCAGCCTGCAAATTGCTGGTGTATTTTGACAAATGAGTGCATTTTGACCAAGTGAGCCCCAACTTGGATTCAAACTCGGAAGAGGTTTGGGAAGAGACAAAAAGGCATAAGACTATATATCACCAAATCTACTGAATTGTGAGCTAATACCGCCAATTAAAAAAAAATATGTGAAAACAAGAAAAACGCCTGCACTGCAGCAGTGCTACATATAAAGGAGTGAGCAATTCTCCTTCTCAATTGATGCTTTTGACTGATAATTATGCCTGCATGACATATGATATTGCAGTCAATAATAAACTATTAACTCACAGGAGTCCTTCTGTCATCAACGACCAACGGTGGTTTCCAGTTGTCATAATTTGTCTCAAGAACAAACCAGGTCTTGTTTGCTGGGTTAAGGCTGAAATAAATTCAGTCAACTTGTAGTTAAATTTATTGGAAAGCAGCAGAAATTAGAAATCATTATCAAATAATGCTCACTGAAATTGTAGCCTAGGTCAACATTGGTTTAAATTCACAATCAGAAGTTACCAGCCTACAAAATTCAAACATACAGTTTGCAGAAAAACAAAAAAGTGTTACTCAACTGACATATCATACCTCATCTGGTCTAAGCACTCAGTACGGGAACGTGTGATGACCACACCCTGGTGCAGAGAATGTGTTAGTACAAAGACAAAATTCAGAAATCATACAGTTATCAAGATCATATGCCCCAAATGGCGCAACTTGATTAAATACTGTGTACATGTAATATATGTTATGTAAGCACGCTCTATTCCAAGTTATTGAATGCACATTTTTCAACCAAATTCCAGGTCAAGGGAATGCCATATAATAAAATACATATTGACTCTCAATCCTTTATCTCAATGGCCACTGTGCCTAGATATTATTACCAACAGCCATATTTTTGTCGCTATGATGATGATATGACCCCAAAAGGAAGACTTGACAAAACAACAGACCCTATATGGCACCTGCTCAGTAAATAAGACATTTTACAATCTGGCCCTCAAAGAACTCAACAAAAAGTTTTTATTTTCAGAATACAAACTATATGCAGGTTATTGTTCTGATTCATTATTTTCAGAGTTAATGTCTTTCACAAAAATCTTATCAAGTATACATTTTGTCAATGAGAAGATCTTTTAAAAATCTAGCAGCAGTGTTTTATCGGAGTATAAAAATGAGAGGCATGTTTTTACACCCGATAAAACATGTGCTGTGAGATTTTGGAAAGGCTTCAAAAACATTCCACAAATAGTGTGTCTTGGGAGTCCAAACAAAGGTTCAAATTGTGAGGGGAAGATACTAGCATACAAGAAAAACAAGCTATGCCTTAACAGTATTCTTTATATAAAGAATACTAACGAGAAGTGTTTCATCTGGATATAAAGCTCATGCACGTGAGGCTTTATCGCTGTTTTGATAGGCTGTTAGGCTCATGAATTATTAATAAGTTTTTGAATTAGACAATATCTCTGCCACCAAAAAAATTATAAAACATAAAAATATCTAAAACACAAGTAAAATAAAATAACTAATGAAATAACTAAGCCGTAAAAATCAGAATAAAGACAAAGAATGATAAAACCTTAAAAATAAAACTAACTACCTACCTAAATAACTTAAAGTAACAGACTTAAAAAAAATTATAAATTATCTAGTAAAAAGTTTTCTTAAAATGATGTGTTTTAAGATTGGTGTTGAATTGCATCAAATTGTTGCTTGAGCAGATATTCAGTGGCAGTACATTCCATAGTTTAGCTGAGGCTACAGAAAATGATCTTGAACCATGAACCTACACTGTAGTAAATTAATTTTGTAACCAATGTCAACCAAACAATGGCCATAGACTGATCTTAAATTGCATCTGGGCAGATATTTTGTTAAAGATCGTGGAGGTATGGTGACACTAAGCCATTCAAGCAACTACTAACTCTAAAGTACCAGTGCTGAAATACAAACAAAAGATATATTTTTCCTTATTTTCCTTACTAACCTCCCCAGATTTAGTGCCCCCAAGGATGTAATAGACTGGTGATAGAAGCTCCTCATTTGCCAACATGTCAAGAGCTTGCTTATAGCTGAAAAAAAGGAATCAAGAGAACGTAATGTATTTTATGGCTATAAATTAACATGAATGTTGTTGTTAGAATATGTCACCTCCAGTGCTTTGATTTATAAAGTTAATACTCTCTCGACAAAATACTGGGTCCCCAATAATCATTGCGTCTGGAAGATTTTTAATAAGACCCTCCTAATGTTTATTCAAAGAATACGTAATAAGGTTATGGTATAACGGCAAGACTCATGGCTGTCAAATAATAATTATTAGATCTGGAGTCAACTCTCATCATAGCCAGGGCTGTCTTTAAGTTTACATTCAACTGTAGCCTTGACCTTCACACCTGTAGCAAACTTGTTACTTTCTGGGTGAATTGAATCAAGTACAGGCCAGTTCACCTGTAAAATCAGGGGTACATCAAACATACTCAACTGTAACAGGTGTTAGGTTACGGCCCTTATTGACAGCCCTGATAGCAGACATGCTCGGGACATTGTTTAGTGTCTGTAATTGTGAGAGTCCCAAATAGTGGGGTGTGAGATAAAAAGTCTTAACATGCAATAAATAATATAGACAATGTCTGTGAAAAAAAGACTATTGTGTAGACAAAAAAGAATTTGAAGTGTATTATTTTTGAGAAATGATGAACAGCAGACTGTATTCATGAGAAGTACATGGTGTATGCTTTATCGAGAATCAAAACAAAATTTTCATTTTGGTACCATGAATGTGTCCATAATTCCATAAGAGCGAGAGTCTGTAATTGTGGGAGTCATTTACAGTCAAGCCTTGTCATAGCTTTCACTGGGAAACTGGATTTTGTCTGTGATAGCGAGTGTCCATAAAAGCGGGGTGTCCACAAGGTGGAAGTTGATTGCATTTATAAAAAGCCCTGCTTAACAAGTTCTGGGCTTGGAGATACATTAACAAGTTGTGTGTTTGGATATACATGTACTACTTCACTCCAACAATGCCTGCTCCACTGGGCCAAAGTTCAAGATAGTTACATGGAGGTCTTTGAGTGAGACTGAACACAGTCAATTAACTGGCAGGTACAACAAATTATTACCTTGAAGCAGTTTCAAGTACATCACGTGTAAGAAAACTTGACCACTTCAAATCTCTCTTGCCAAGTATCCACTCTATTATTCCTGTAAAAATACATTGAAGAAGTGAATAAGAAAAGTTTTCAGCGGCTTTTTCATTTGTCACCTTCACTAAAAACAGCCTGAGTGATTTGGAAGTTTCAAAAAGAGGTAAAAGTCTGTGTTTCGCTATTTTAAGTGGTCCTTAAAAGTTTCCAAGCTTATCTAAGTTTCTATAAAATAGCAATTTGTATTGATTACTGAGTGTTTCGATAACCTGCAATCTCTGATCAATCAATGCTTTCATGTTTGCAGCTGTCAGTCATCTCAGCAGACCTTTCGCAAAACTTAAGTTTATTTTAACAGATTCAAAAGGTCAGCAGAGGTTTTTATTTTAATAGGACTGGGCTAGTTTGACCATCTATAGATTCATTTATCACAATTCATCTCCACTGCCTAATATAAATTATTGTTATCTTTAGAAAAAAAGTCAGTCTGAGCTAGGGCAGGCAGCACATAGCCAGTGATATAAATTTTATGGATACTGAGAGAAGACCTACCTAAATTTTACAATGTAGTTCATTGTAAAATAACTTTACAGAGGCTCTCTTACCAATATATCCACCATCTATGTTGAATCGTTCATTAATCGTCAGGGTCAGCACACCCTAAAAAGGCAAAACCGAAGACATTACATGTATATAATCAGAGACAGGCTTAATTTGTGTCGATTTAGCTGTATTCAAATTACATTTAGGAAACAGTCCTAAGAACATAAATGTGCTGATTGGTAAAAAATCATGTTTCTCTAAATCGATGAAGACACAGAACTTTATAGCACTACGAGCTGTTGACATAGTGATGGCGTGAGCAAAGAGAATTTACATTTTGACAATCAAAGTTAACAAGTTGTTTTCCTTTTTTCTTCAGAGTGTTTTCTAAAAGAAATAGAAAACATGTTCTCTGTGTTTCTATCGAGTTATAGAAACTCTTATGAAAGTTTGGGAGAACTCGAAAAAGCTGAGGAAACACTCGCCTGCAAATCATGTTCCCACAGCATCTCTCATTCTCCCAAACTTCTGTTTCTATAACTCGATTGAAATATGCTACATTAATTATTTTCTATTTCTTAATTGTAATGACCACAAACTCCCTAAACATGAAAAAAACACACATAAACCCACTTAACCCTAACTTACTGGTTTCATGCCTGATATCACGCCAACATATCCAGCAAAGCTGACTGCTTTGTACACTGTTTTTCCATTTCTCTGCATTTGTTAAAGCGAATGCAATTCAATGTTAATTACCCCTTAGTTTCATATCAAATACATCATTCAATTAACATGCACTATTAACCTATATATACATAGAGAGCGAGTGTGCTACGACAAAAAAAAGAGTTTACATAGAAAAGGGTTTAACTCCCAAAAGAATGGTTTAGGACACCAACATGGCTTCCTGATATTATGTGATGGTGCAGTTTTGCCCAATCAACCACAAATTGCATTCGGTTGCACAATTAATGGAAAATCGCATGATTCACGAAAAACAACATATTAATTAAATGCGCCAACAAATACTTTGTTATCATCATTATCTTTATCATTATTATTATTGGTGTAATGCAAACAATCCTGTTCTTTGCGTAGGTCAATTAGAATTGCTAGTATGTATCACCATCATATGATTCAAGCGATGTTTATTTTGATGGCAAAATGTAGCTTCTTTTGTGAAGATTTTAATAAACATCCCTCGTGGATAATACTGTTAGTGAAAACTTCTGCTGTTTCTTTGATGGAAAAGACTAAATCGCAACAACTGCTAAAGATAGAGCAAGAAACACTTGGACATTAATAGACTGAAGATACGACGTTGTGATCAATCATATTCAGGAGGACAAGCCATCTTGCGTCTTTTTATCACCATTCATGTGAAAATGTTTAATGTTTGTTCCTTTATATTTATCTTTAGAGTTTCCAAAAAATATGTGATTAAAATAGCTCAGGAAAAAATCACACAATTTGAATAATTCATTGCATGATAGCCCATTCTTATCGCACAATCTGTCCCAAATATTTGGTCTAATTTCTCCCCTTTGATCGTACCCTATCAGAAGGCCTGATTGTTTACAGCGCCAATAATGGTTGTGGTTACCGGTATTTCATCTGAAAACACTCTATTTAACTTGTCTGTACCATTAGATTAAGCATGCAGAAAAGTCACACAAGAAAGTTTGGCAGACTTACCCGGTAGTCAATATTGACAATAAGTGTTCTAAGAATCTCACTCAAGGCCCATGTGTTTGTTTTATTGTCCCATCTGGAATCACAATATGTAAGGGGTCTTATTAATATTACTTTTATTATAATTATTATTATTAATTATTAATGTTTGTGGGAGGCACAATGGCCTCATGGTTAGTACGCTCATCTCCGGATTGAGCGGTCTGGGTTAGAGCCCTGGCCGCAGATGCAGTGTTGTGTTCTTGGGCAAGACACTTTACTCTCACAGTGCCTCTCTCCATCCAGGTTTAGAAATGAGTACCGGCAAATTTAAAATTTAATGCTGGGGTAGCCCTGCGATGGACTAGCATCCCATCCAGGGGGGAGTAGAAATACTCCTAGTCACTTCCTGCTACAGAAACCGGTATAAGCTCCAGCCTGATGAGCCACTTGGCTCATATGCATAATTATGTGCTGGATGCATGGGGCTTATTGAAACACATGAAATATTATATGCCTTACTTTATAGGAAGTGAAAGTTAAAAATTAAACAAATGTAACCACAATTTGAAGTACATTCTATCACTTTAAAGTTAAAAGCATAATGAAGAATGAAAGCTCACCCCAGGAACAGACCAAAATCTAAGTTCCGTGCATGGAAAAGATTTCCTGAAAAAATTTTAATAAGGAGAGTAAAAATACTTTTTTAAAAATGTCATAATTAAATTATAACTTGGAGACTATAGCTTGAAAAGTAAGCTGCAGCTCTTTTTCAGTATCTAGACACTAGTCCATTTCCTTGGTCACATTTGTAAACACTGGTCTGCCTTCTACCAGGTGGAATTTTTAACCATGTTATGTTCATTTGCATTATTTTATTTTAATCATCTGTTTCCAATGGCCCTGAAAATCCCCATCAGGGGAGTGGTCAATAATTAAGTTATTTATTTGTGGCTTCTTTCCCAAGTCCTTTTCAAAACACAGTCAATAGAGGGGACTGGTTATGTGTGACAGCTGCAACTGTTACAAATTTTTCCATTCCTTAATCTAGAACAGTTACCTGTTTTGTCTTCAGCAACAATGGAGGTACAAACTGTGAAAACCTCATAAAAAATGTTGTACAATACAACCTCGCCTGCAAAATTACAAACAAGTTTAATAAGCAATTGCTTGTTGGTTTAAATCACCATCATGTCTTTTGACAGTCTAATACACGGCTTTGGCTTCTTTGATTACACTGTAAAAGATTTATGTGTGGATAAAAAGTAAAACATGATGGCATTCTTTATTATAAAAAAACATAGCTTTGTAGTGAACTAGCCTAAGTGCAGTCCAACAAACTGTTTTGCGATCTTTTTTGTTAACAGATTGCAGTCTCTGGTTGGTAGGATAATTTCCTTTTTAAAGTGCCACTGCGATGAAATTTCACTTTTCCTTTTCTGACTTTTTTTTAAACAGAATAACTTACCATCATGTATGATGTCCTTTCGTCCAAAACGAAAGAATAAAAAGACTTCGGTCCTTCATTAAATTTTTGCCACTCCAAAAGTGAAATTCTTCGTCCGCCATTACTCAAAATTGGTTCCTGTTGAGCCCGCTATTTTCGCAGTGGCATCTCTACTTGTGACGTCATATTCCTAACACGCGATTGATTTACCTTTGATCGCCATTGATGCAGTGGCCTTTTTATCTAAAGTTACAGTTAGTATTAGCACAATCTCTGTCAATTCAGAAGTTCATTTTGGGTAAAGTTTGTCTGAAAGCAGTAGTGAAGGTTCCTCTGAGTCTTCAGAGGCTAGCTTCTTCCCGGCAAGTGAAGATTTCCAATAAATTATACGATGATAGTGCTTTTTCAGCAATGAAATTAGCTATTATAGACCAGAGACGAACAAATCCTTTCAGAACTTCCAAATGGCTAAAGTGCCAGAAATTAAATACATTCCTTGGGGAATGGACTGCATGCTACTCAGGGTCTCCACTGTACACCACAGCAATTTTGACTGAGTGATTGGTTGTGTTCCAAAATGTAGAATTTAGGTCTCAAAGCGAGGATTTATTCCGTACACAACTCAAGATACGCAAGATGGACGATGACTCCAAAGCACATGGCCCCCAACATGCAACGGGGTCTTTCTAAACACCGGAAGTCTGATGTAATAAACAACTAATCCAACATCTCCCCTCAAAGTTTGAGTGTTAACTCTGTGTACTTAGTTCGGTAAACTCAACATGAATGTAGCAATATTAAAACAAAGAGTTAGTGCAAGTTTGCTTTGCTAAATGTTCACAGATCGAGCCGTTGGGGTGGTTTTACTACTCGTCCTGAGCGTGTAACACGCTCTGTTGCAGAGTGCCCAGTATTTGGATGGCCTCCTGGAGCTGACACAACTGATGTTGATCTGCATGTAGCAGGCGTTGAAGGGTCAACCGATAGGTTCTCTGTAGCAGGTGTTAAAGGTTCAGCCGGTAGGATCTCTGGGACAGGGGTAGAAACCTTCAGAGGTGTGTGGCTCACAGGCAGTGCTTGATCTCGCGATGCCATAGTTGGCCCATTAGGGGGAAACGCCGGCTGCGAACTGGTTGAAACTAAAGCAGACCGATTACGTCGCAGTGTGCTCATCTCAGTCTTCACTAAGTAGGACCTTGGTTGTTTTGCAGCTCCCAGGATCTGACCTTCCCGGTTCTGATCTCGCACCCAAACTTGCTCGCCAGTGGTTAGTGGAGGAAGGGCACGGGCTCGGTGTCGTTTGTCATGATAAATCTGTTGTTTTGACCTGTATTCGTCCTCTCTCAGTTGCACTCTTTGCCGGTCGGTATCTTGCACATTAGGTTTGAGGACACTGGGCATGGCAGGAACTTTAGTTCGTAGGCGGCGCCCCATGAGCAACTCGCTGGGAGAAAACCCATTCTGCAAAGGTGTAGATCGATAAGCAAGGAGGGCTGGATATGGGTCTTCATTCTTGCGAAGCAGTGCTTTGACTGTACGAACTGCCCTTTCAACTTCCCCATTGGCTCTTGGGTACTTGGGCGAACTTGTCACATGAACAAAATCATACTCAGTGGTAAACAGGTGGAATGCATCGGAACTGAATTGTGGGCCGTTATCTGATACAATAACGTCAGGTATGCCATGTGAGGAAAATAGTTCTTTCAGGACTGAAATGACTCTGGCAGAGGATTGGTCGTTTAGTCTCCTGATCTCGAACCACCTTGAATAATAGTCAATAACAAGTAAATAGACCTTTCCCTCAAGGTCAAAGAGGTCTGCAGCTAACCTCTCCCATGGGCGTGAAGGGAAAGAGGTGGACACGAGGGGTTCTTTTGGCTCAGGAAGATCTTTGGCGCAGGTGCTGCAATTTGCCACCATGTTTTCAATCTGCACAGAGAGCCCTGGCCACCATACTGATGCTCGTGCTCTTGCTCGGCACTTGGTTATGCCAAGATGACCAGTATGAATACAGCTGAGTATCTCCAGTCTCATGGATCTAGGAATCACTATGCGCTCGTCACAGAGAAGCAAGTCATCAACAACGCTGAAATGGCTTCTTTTTTCCCAGTATGGACGTAGCAGGGGCTGGTGTGGCATATAGGCTGGCCATCCTTGACTGCAGTAGTTCCTGATTTGGGCGCATTCTTCATCAGTGCGGGTAATTAGCCCTAGTGCAACACAGGCATTTCTGCTTAGTAGTGGACAAGTCTGGTCTGGTATGACATACACTGGTTCGGTTACTTTTCTCTTGCGGTATGAGAGGTTGGCTAGAAACATGCCAATGACTGGGATTTTAATATTTCCAGGGCCTCGCAAGGTTTGTTTTGGCTTGACTAGCTTTTGATCTTTTAGCCACGAGGTATGCGCACCAATGACTGTGACTGCCGCACCAGTATCTAGTTTAAAGCGAGTGTTTCGGCCATTAACCCCGAGTTGGGCAGTCCAACCACCCCCTGTGGTTTGAACTTCTCCAAGAAATAGAACCTCATCTCCTTCTTCCTGCTCTTCATCTTCTTCCAGCTCACATATTTTCTTTGCTGACAAGGCAGAGCTGCGACAGACTTTTTGAAAGTGTCCCCTTTTTTTGCATTTGTTACAGGTAGCATCTTTAGTGGGGCATACTTGGCGATGGTGTCTTTCACGGCCACACCATCCACAACTTGGGGTAGGTTGGGAACTTTCTTTGTTAGGTGTTTTTCTATTTCCTGACCTTCCTGGGTCAACAAATTCGACCTGAGCTGGCTTGTTGTCCCCACGGACGAGATCACGGTTTTGTGCCCTAGATTCTGCCTGACGACTCATTTGAACGGCTTGTGCGAGTGTAAGAGTTCCTTTTGACTGAAGTCGATCGGAAAGTGAATCATCAAGTACCCCCACTACGATTCGGTCTCGAATTAGGTCATCTTTTAACGTACCGTAGTCACAATTGTTTGCTAATCTGTATAGATCCTGGATGAATGTGTCGACAGATTCTCCCGGTTTTTGCGACCTTTTGTTGAAACGCGCTCTCTCCACAATTATATTTCGCCGTTCGGCAAAATAGTCGTTTAATGATTTTTTAATCTCCTCGTAGGAGACAGTTCCTTCGTCTAATTGAAGCGTTTGGAGAATATCATCGGCACTGTCACCCATTGCATAAAGAAGAGTACTGACCTGCTCGGTTTCTGGTTTACTGTTTAGCCCTGACGCCACTCTGTACCGGTCAAATCGGCGAAGCCACTTTGGCCATGCATCTGCTGCTTGTGGACTGTTTGCCTCTTCGAACTTCCCGGGGAGAGGAATTTGTGAGGTCGTGTGGGCCTGATTAATTGCCTCCGCGGCTGGTGCGATCTGTTCTTCGTCTCCTGGCATTGTTTAACGCTGTTTGTCTCCAAACACCGCTGCCACCATGTAGAATTTAGGTCTCAAAGCGAGGATTTATTCCGTACACAACTCAAGATACGCAAGATGGACGATGACTCCAAAGCACATGGCCCCCAACATGCAACGGGGTCTTTCTAAACACCGGAAGTCTGATGTAATAAACAACTAATCCAACACAAAATATCAAACTCATTTTGATATAAATGAGAGAATGTCACAGTATTCTCTGTTTTCTGTAAATTCCTGTTTTCTGTAAAAATACATCAAATTGCAATATCAACAAGGCCTGGACGAATTTAACGAGAAAAAAAGGGAAATAGGAATTAAACAACACTGATCAGGGTTTGCACGGGTAACAGAAGTCCTGGAATTATAGGTCTTTTTCCAGGCCTGGCAAGTTATAGGTAACACAGTGAAGGATTACTTTAAAGATAGTGCCACTGCTCATTTCTTGAATGTTGCACTGATAAAGTGTATAGTGTTGATTAAAACTGCATTTTCTAAAGCGGTGCGGTGAGAATGCATGAATCTCAGCCACTTATCTCACTCACTTTTATTGTAGAAGTAAAATGAGCAGAAATACCTGCATTCATATCTGATCTATTGCTGCATCCGTGTACTACACAACGATCGGGATTGATTCGATTCGAATACAGTGCTAGATTCACGTTGCGAAACCAGTTAACTGTGAACTACATAGAGATGTTATAACAAAATTTGCCATGTGGGCCTAGTTGGTTAGGAGTATGACGTCACAAAGCAGCAAGGCCTTATGGGGTTGCAGGAACATGATTTAATAATGGCAGACGAAAAATTCTTAGAAAAAAATGTAAAAAAAGAACATCTTCCTGTGCCTGTTGGACAAAAAGGCTTGGACAGGCGAGTGAGTACCACTTAAAGATTCTGAAAATACCAAAACAATGAATTCGAAAAATTTTGTTGCAGTGACACTTTAAACTTTGATGAATCAACAATTCATTTTAAAACTATAAGTAATAACTACAATACAAAAATTGGTACTCCTTTTAAGGTAATGATGACTATACAACAAAGTATATGTAAGTGACATTTATACCAAGTGGAATGCCAGTAGCTGTAGCTAATCCTTTGATTTCATCTCCATACGGAGGTGGGAGAGTGTCTGCCAGAGGACCCTACAGAAAAGAAAATTTATTTAGTTCTTACCTTTGGTGTTACATTATGTACTCGAATAAGGTAAGGTTAACTCTGCATATGAGACAAGTGGCCCATCAGGCCGAAGCTTATCCTGGTTTCGATAGCAGAAAGTGACTAAGAGTATTTCTATCTCTCCCCTGGATGGAATGCTAAAGAGGTCCAATGTAGGGTTAGCCCCAGCATTAAGGTCGCTTTAAGTACCCATTTGTACACCTTGGTGGAGAGAGCCAAAACAATAGCGAAGTGCCTTGCCCAAGAACACTACGCAATGTCCCCAGCCAGGGCTCAAACCCCAAAAGGCTTGATCAATCTGTAGATGAGCAAACTAACCATGAGGTCACCATGCCTGCCATATTTCTGAAGAACATCTTAAATCTAACCACAATCAATCCCGATGTCTCCATGCATCAGTCAAAAAAACAACTCAAACTTGACAAAGTGATCAGTCTTTTGTTTTCATAGTTAAGCCACATACTGCAGTGATGGCCAGGGACTTCTTACTAGTAAGTAACATACACCAGCCTAAAGCAAAGCAACAAGTGACATAGGTTTTCATACAGGTAGGTTAACTCTGCATACAGACCAAGTGGCTCATCAGGATGAAGCCTATCCTGGTCTCTGTAGCATAAAGCGACTAGGAGTATTTCTACTCCCCCTTGGCTGGGATGCTAGTCCATCATAGGATTACCCCCCAGCATTAAATCCACTGCTACCCATGGACAGGCACTAAGATGGAAGTGTCTTGCCCAAGCTGAACACAACACAATGTCCCCAGCCAGGGCTCGAACCTGAACTACTTGATCTGAACATGAGCAGACTAACCCTCAGGCCTCTGCAGTATTCATATAATTTGAAATATTCGGGATTATGCAAAAGCTAAAACAAGGAAAGTATACATACCAAATCTTCATCAATAATTCCAAACAGCTTTCCATCCATAATAAAGCTTGTAAAGTTCTTGATGTAACTCAGCAGATTATAAAGCTGCAAGTAAAAAGGAAATACTGGACTTCAAAATTATCATTCCCTTCACTTACTACATTTATTTACATCTTAAATCAAAGTCAATTAATATGCTATTTATGTGTTGTCAGAAAAAAAACTAGAACTAAGCAACTTGCAAGAACGTTTTGTTGGCAGAGAGAGGCATGACCTATAGGCCCATAGAACTATAAACTTACAGATATATATAGAGGCTGATGTGAAGTATACAGGGTGCAAAAAAGATATTGCCCACTTGCCCCAGACAAGTGGTTTTGGCCATTGTACAAGTGGGCTATCAATCTTACTTGTCCTTTGGACAAGTGAGTCTTCGGAAAATAGAAAAAAATAAGGTGTCCTAAATGTTTCAGCAGAGAAATTAGTATCAAGTATTTGCACATGTAAAATAGATCGCTTTTCATAATATAAGGGTCTGGGACTCTCCCTCTAAGTCACTTTAAGCACATACACAATGGCTGATGAGGAAATGTAAGAGGCTATTTTGGGGTACCGGTTGACTGCATTGCAGCCAGATGTGTCACAAAATCCCTGGTCTAAAACCGGCAGTTTAGACTGTCTGCAACGCAGGCTAATGCACTGGTAAAGCAGCTAAAGAGAAAAGCAATACCTTCGGCAGAAAGCACCATGGTGAAAGGGAAGAAAATGTATGAATTATTTCATATATACTTCACATCATTTCACTCCTCACGGGAGATATGAACTCAACAAATTGACCTCGCTCCCAATGTGTGACTTCATAGCTCAGTTAGTAGAGCATCGCACCGGTATTGTGGAGGTCATGGGTTCAAATCCTGTTGAAGCCCTGATTTTTTCAGGCTTCTTCTTTCCAATTGCTTAAATTGGAAAATTTATTGCGATGATCATTCTTCACTTTGATATATAGAGGCTACTATGGTTATAGGGAAACTAATTTTAAAACAATTTTGCAAGTAAAATGAAGGCAATAAAGGTGAAATGTGACACGAGCTTGGGACAAAGACCAAACCTTAGTCCCTAAAAGGATTTGAACTCATAACTTCCCAGAAACTGGTTGGGTACTCTAACCATAGAGCTACAGTGATCTCTTGGTGAGCTTGGCGATTTTACCAGGTTCATAGGCTTTTTACTAGCTTCAACTTTCAGTAAAGCTCTAGTTCCAGACCAGACCTTAGAATATAAACACTGTGTTCACCGTCTATCATCCTCATCTCACCTGCTTTGTTTTCTTGCTTGCAAGATCATCGTACCTTTGGTTTGCAGGTAAATCAAGATTTACGACTTCCCAGCCCACTGGACTAAATGAAATAGACAAAATAGTTTATGCTTAGTATTTAGCAATTTAAGATGACAGTGGCAGTTTGTTAGACTGATAAGACTGTTAATGGGATTCTCCTGGGGTCAGGGATGCCTGTCTTCTTGCTTTCAGGTGTAAATCACAGACTTGGATCTGACTTAGGGTGTTTAGGACGAGACATCACTTTTTAAACCATCAAGGTATCTTTGTGGTTGCACTCAAGGAAATAAATAATCTACAAAACATTGTCAGGATTTGTCACCCCCAGAAGGCCCTATATTCCAGAGGGAATGTAGAGGAATAAGTCAAGTAGTCATACCCAGTTGGGAGGTGCGGTGGCCTCATGGTTAGTGCACTTGTCCCCAGGGTGAGCAGTCCAGGGTTCGAGTCCTGGCTACAGACACTGTGTTGTGTTCATGGACAAGACACTTAACTCTCATAGTGTCTCTCTCCACCCCGGAGTATAACTAGGTACCACTGAAATGTTGGGGAAACCTAATAAAGAGTGACCTGTGATGGACTAGCATCTTGTCCAGGGGGAGCTTCATGGTACAGAAACTAGAATAAGCTTTCATTGGCAGCTATGACCCAGTTGGTGACACTGTTGAATTCAACCACAAAGTAACAAGTTTGCTACAGGTGTGGAGAACAATGCTATAGGTGAATAAAAACTTAATGACAGCCCTGCTTCCTTTGACATTGTGTATTGCACGGATCCATGATTTTCTTTAATTTATTGGCATACCTTTCACTTGGTGGATAGGCATTAGTGACACATTCCTGATCTGAAAGCTAAAATCACAACAACATGAAAACATAACATCCATAAACTGGAAGTTCTCAAAGAGTTGCTTCCCTCAGGGGCAGGCGCCAGGGGCAGGGGCGTCACTCGCCTTCCACATCATTGGTGTTCAAGGTTACTTTGGTTGTGTACAACCCCCCCTTTCAGAAATTCCTGGATCTGCCCCTGCCTGTGCTAGTAGCAATATTGTGAAGTGGCTGATGAAGGAACTATTGACTTTTTGTAACACCACAAACAATATAAAGTGTGTTAATTTTTGACTATTCATGTGACTCCACTTATATAGTGACCCAGTCACACCTATACATACATGTATCTAAGTTCAATAACTAAAACAGATCTTAGTTCCCTATTACTGGCTGTCTTCACCAGTTCAGCTCAAACTCAAACAATAAAGACACACTGTTTGCTACATTCAATGTGACCAAACCAAGATAGAAATGCTTTCAGTTCTCTGACATTTCAAGAATGCATTTGATCCTTTAAATCAGTGTGCGTTTCAAAGATGCAGTCTGTGGTAACTTGTGAATTTCCAGCCACAGTGGGTTACTCACACAATCAGTAAAGCACAGAGAATCTTTCACAACAGCATTAAACAACTTAACTGCAAATTTCAGCTAGCACAACTCAAAAGCAATCCTGCTGTTTTGACAGCTTGAAAAGATTTTACAAAGAAGAATGGCTTTGCTTGCCAATATTTCAGAACTTCACTTTGAAAGAAACCTTGCAAATCCTACAATTGAATGGCTTGGTGCAAGACGGTCGTAAGGGACTTTTTCGGTAAAAAATTTTTTCCTTCCAAAGTGCCTGAATTTTTGCATGTGCTTTTCAATTAAGTAGTAAAAGATTCCCATGTAATTTTTTTGGGTGGTTTGCACTTTGCTTCTGAGAAAAACGAAGTCAAAATATCGAAGCGTGCACAATGAACGCAACAGAGTGGAAAAAGTAGAGCATTTCAGCCAAAAAAAGATACAGGAGAATGTTTTTCTGCTTTATTGAAAAGCACCTGCAAAAATTCAGGCACTTTTAAAGGAAAAAAATTTTTACCCGAAAAAGTCACTTACAACCGTCTTGCACCAAGCCATTCAATTATCACCAGGTGTCTTTTCAGACATTTACATGCTACATAACAAGGGGGACTCTAAATGTGTTTTTGTTTTAAATTATCGGAAGTGAATTTTAGGTTTAAGTTTATTTTGGTTGACAGGTTGATCATTAGCCTCCTACACAGACATTCTTTGGGCTTGTCATGCAATCTTCCTTTGCCACAAATGTCTGCTAAAGCCAAGAGAACATTCCTTGCCCTTTGTTTGCTTGTGTCCTAATCATGGCTGTGGACTTGTAATAACTAAACTGAACAAACCAACATCAGTATAAACGGTTTCAGAGTAAAAAGTTTTCTATTTAAAAACCTAGTCTGCTTTCATAGATGTGCGAGCACTTCATCATTTTTATAGCAAAATAAATATAGTTTCTCAAAGAGGATTTAAACAGATCATTATTGTCGCAGACTCAAAGAAAGGACCACCGGTAGTTTGACATTTTGCGATCATTTCTCAAGTTCCAAGCCGACTTTCCACAGGCTTCCAGCATTCGAGCCAGGATTTGATAAAAACAAGCCCTGCAAACGATTGTCCATGTACTAACATGATAATTTGGTTTTATCAACTGAGTTGATAATGTGAATTAGCCACCGTAAAGAGATTCAGAAGCTGACGTTTCGAGCGCTAGCCCTTCGTCGGAGCGAATCGAGGAATTGTGGGTTGTGTGTGGTTTATATACAGAAGTATGGAGCTACGCTATTGGTTGGTGCCTGGCAACGTGAAAAACAGAATAAATTAGTTAAATGAAAAACGTTCGTCAGCTTCTGAATCTCTTTACGGTGGCTAATTCACATTATCAACTCAGTTGATAAAACCAAATTATCTTGTAATACTTCCAACGACGCAGCACCATAGTTTCTTTAGAAACTTACCCCCTTTACTCATGTACTAACATGTTAGATATCTTTCTTCACATATTTTACTTCACAGGTTCTTGCTGATGAAGTATTTAAATTGACGGATTTAATGTCCACATGATCATGGAAAGGTCACGCTGGTATCCATTGAACTTCTCTTGGTCCAAAGTCTGCAGTCATGATCAGAATGCGAGCAAACAAAAGGCAAGGAATGTTCCCTTGGCTTCAGCAGACATTCGTGGGGAAGGAAGATTGCTTGATGAGCCTAAAGAATGTCTGTGTAGGAGGCAAGTTGATCATTGGCAGATCTTTGAAGCGTGACTAATCAGGGAGTGTTTCTCCTTTTTACAGCAGTTGCCTACCCACACCTCATCCCTGCCCACTTTTCCTAAACCATCTGCTCACTTGCATCACGAGCAAATTAATACTGATAGTAGTCGTGACCAGATGAAAAGCAGGCTACCACATACCTTTAAAAAGTTTTCAAAAAGAGGGCTCCTGTTAATCTGAGGAAAGAGACACCTCAAAGTTTAGGTTATGGCTTGGTTTAAGCTCGCAAGTTGAAGCTTATATTAAACTAAGGTAATCTAAGGCCCGGTTTAAACGTCGCATTTTACATGCGCCGAATCGAATTTCCAAATTAAGTGCATGTAAAATGCGAAGTCTAAATCAATTAACGCGACATATTTCAATTCGATTCGAGTCAGTCGAATATTCAACTGATCCAGTATACAATATACAACAGTAGATCCAAATTAAGCCGTTAGTTATTGGCCTAAAATGTTACAGTCTATATATAACAGTAGATCCAAATTAACCCGTTAGTTATTGGCCTAAAATGTTACAGTCTATATATAACAGTAGATCCAAATTAAGCTGTTAGTTATTGATTCCTGGTAGAATTTTGTTTGTCTCCCGAAATATGGCTTTAAAGAGTTGTAACAAACTCCAATTTTGTAATAATATTATACTATAGAGACTTGTAGGACAGGATTGAGCAGGGCTAGACTTAAGAGGGAGGGAGCGAAGAATGAGAAACATGATTCTAACAATCGATGACACTCCCAACTAGTAACTTATACTGAATTGAAACAATATTCCGAGTTTAACTTACAGTAAATGGATAATATCGCAAAGAGAGGAGGTTGGGAAGCCACTTAACTAAGAAATAAACATTTAATAAGATCAGTGATTGTCTCTATTTCTTGGTAGCGACGACTATAGCAGGTTTAGTTTACCCGAGTCAAATATGGTAAACAGAAATTACCCAACAAATTTCCTACAACACTGCACAGTACTTCTACACATACTGGCTGCGGTCTGGCCTACTAACTGTAGTTAAGACGGGGATAAATATAGCTGGCTACAGTCGAACCTGTACTAAGCGGCCCTGTATTAAGCAGTCACCATTAAGCGGTCAGTTGTCAAAGTCCCGAAAATTACTTTCCTTATTTCCTTTAACATTGACCTGTATTAAGCAGTCACCTCTACTAAGCGTTCACGGCCACTCTTTTCTAAGGGTGCTTTCCATTATGCCAAACTGACCGGTCAGAGATCAGTGGGAATACCTGAGGAAAATGGAACGACATTTTCCGATTAAACCGGGTCAACCAATAGAAATGGCTCTTGTCATTTTAAATTCTTTTAACGAATTCCCTAATAAGGGCAAAGAACCGGTTTGTCAAAAATGGAACGGCGAATTTCAGTCGGAATATTCCGACCGAAATATGTGGACCACCTCCAGAGGTGACCCTGAAAATTCTGGTCAGAAGAAACCAAAATGGAACTTTCCATTTGAATTCCGACCGAAATTTCCGGAATCTTTGGCATAATGGAAAGCACCCTAAGTCCCGACGAGCTGTTTCTATTGTCTTGACCTGTATTAAACGGTCACATGATGTCAACTACTTGTTCATACAGTTTCAAAAAAATATACCCAGGTGCAACAACCGATTTCCTTGTTTATTTTAAAACACCGAAAATGAGTGCTTCCAATTTGCGGTCAAATGTCTTTTCAGCACTGACTTCATTTGAAATGTTTTTTTTAAAGACAATTACATTTCCAAGGGACAATAATTACCGCACCGATAGTTTCAAGACATCAACACTCTTTATTGTTCACCACAAAATTTTCTCCTGCATGCCAGTTCAAAAATCAATTGGATTTTTTTTCAACTTTTCACGATGAAAGCCGTGAAAGCCAAATAAATAATTTTAAAAAGAAAATGGAAAAAACCTCTGTAATACAATTTCAGTTATTTATTTTCTACAAACTTGCTTGTTTACAGCAAAACTTTTACGGACTACTATCCATCCGGGTAGTTTCTACGGACGGGCACTATGCGCTGATAGTCTCTCTCCACAAATGAGCACTGTCGCATCACGTGATCAATTTAAACCAATAAGAATCTAAGAAAATTTAGTGGTAAACTATAAGAGGAGACAAGGTTTCATCTCGGATTGGAAAGTTTTGCTTCTCAATATTAGCAATTAAAAAAGCCTACTTGCTGTTTGTTTGAAACATGACTCCACAAACTGGAGAAGAAATAGTAAGGGCATATTTAGCATTTATTGAATTCGGCTTTCGTAGGATATGAAGAATTCTGCAGATCTCGGAGGGTGTTATCTATCTCCACCTTTTTACACTATGAATAACACCCTCCGAGATCCGCAGAATTCTTCATATCCCACGAAAGCCAAATTCAATAACTTAGAGCCACACTTTAAACGAACTGTAACATTTTAAGCCAATAACTAACGGCTTAATTTGGATCCACTGTTATATAAAGAATGAAACATTTTAGGCCAATAACTAACGGCTTAATTTGGATCCACTGTTATATACAGACTGTAACATTTTAGGCCAATAACTAAGGGCTTAATTTGCATCCACTGTTATATACAGACTGCAACATTTTAGGCCTATAACTAACGGCTTAATTTGGATCCACTGTTATATACAGACTGTAACATTTTAGGCCAATAACTAACGGCTTAATTTGCATCCACTGTTATATATAGACTGTAACATTTTAGGCCAATAACTAATGGCTTAATTTGGGTCTACTGTTGTATATAGACTGTAACATTTTAGGCCAATAACTAACGGCTTAATTTGCAACCACACTTATATACAGACTGTAACATTTTAGGCCAATAATTAATGTTTTTATTTGGATCCACTGTTATATACAGACTGAAACATTTTAGGCCAATAACTATAACGGCTTAATTTGGATCTAGGGTTATGTACAGACTGTAACATTTTAGGCCAATAACTAAGGCTTAATTTGCATCTGTTAGTCGGTATATAAATGATAGTTTAGGCAATTAAGTTCATTGTACCGACGGTAGTTAGTGGCTTAAAATGTTACAGTATGTAGACTGGGAGAACAACATATTAAGCCGTTGTCTAAATGCCCAATAAACTTAACCAATGTATCTTCGTCATGCTTATGTTCACGACTAAGGATGAGATGTCGAGTTGCCCATCTCACTAATTTTAAGATCATTACATGCATCTCTAGCTTTTGTAGCTTCGCAATTATAAGCTTCAATCGTCAATCGCAAAATACAGAACAAGCACAAAATATTAAATTATTACTGATAATTTTACCCTCAACTACCCGACTAAGCTAAGCCCAGAACTGAATAATTTCCGCTATTGTACTTTACCGTTGAAGCCGAAACTGCTCCAAGGAACAGCATAGATGCAAGGAACACCGAACTCTGCTCCATGACTGCCCAGAAATGAAAAAACAAAACTACTAATTCTGACCTACGTACGAAACCAGAAAAAAGTCATATGACCCAACAATGTCACACTGTGTAGGGAGGGGTACGATGCTTTTTTTTGCAATTACAGAACTTGTTAACGTTTAGGTCTGTTCCTGTTTTGGTATATCTTAGATTTCGTTGTCTGGAAATTACAATAGTTTTCGTTAAATCTATCCCTTAAAGAGACTTGATTCCTCCTCGGGATGGGCACTTGATATTTTGACCGAAATGTGACAAATCTGCCTCACCCCAGACCAGTGTGTCAATTACTTTGCAAAAGAACTGACAGAGTAGTTCAATGGAAAACGATGTTCTGAAGTATGTGTTTATAAGACTTATAAGATGCCAAAGTATCGAAGTTCTCAGAACTAGTACCCACTATAAACACGCATCTTTTGTTCTCCAAGAAAGAATTAAGAATGTACCGAGGGTACCGGGCTGCAAGAATGTAAGCCGAAAGTTGTGTAATCAGGCGGCGCGGGGTCCAGCGCGGCAAAAA
This sequence comes from Catalaphyllia jardinei, assembly GCA_022496165.2. Lineage (NCBI taxonomy): Eukaryota > Metazoa > Cnidaria > Anthozoa > Scleractinia > Caryophylliidae > Catalaphyllia > Catalaphyllia jardinei. The sequence continues at coordinate 24,744,176 of CM042754.1, read as the reverse complement.
TGTGATTGGTTAATAGCGAGAGACAGACAGTACAGATGTGGCACTGCAAGAACTGCAGTACAACGACTTTCTTTTGTTCGGAGAATTCCATCTTGTACCACTGATCTGTGTCGCAAAATGAGGTGTTCAAAAGTAAAATTTATCGGCGTTGTGTTGATATCCAGCATAGTGGCTGGAGTGCACCTTCTGCTCTCGCATTCAGAAGGTGACGATAGAACAGGATCACATTTGACGCAAATGTTCCCGAACAAGTGGCGATCAGAGACAAATCCAAATTCAGCAAAAGGAGAAACGTGGATTTCCGGTAAGCTTTCATACTAGTAGTCTTCGGAAGCCAAGACAATGATAAACACCTTCCAATTTACTCTCAAAATCTTTAACTTCTCATGCCTTTTTTGACTGGCTCTTTATGAATAAGAAATGAACTAAGAGTTATAACTAAAGTGCTACCGCGGTTCGCAGTCCTGTAGTGGATGAAAGAACAAGGTATATTCTTTGTTTTTTAGTTGTTATGTTAATTATGACGACTGTGGGACTGCGGTAACAGCATTTAAAAACACACAAGCTTATTAAGTTGCCGGGTATTCTGCATGAAGTTTAGGTGATTGTTTTTGCCTTTGTCACACAAATGGAGTATTGTAAACCTGAGTCAAATGGTTGGTTGATGTTCAGCAGATCATTCGAGACGATGTAAGCAAAATACAATTTCGCTTTCATAACTTTCCTACAATTCGCTCGTAATTTACTTCGAATTATCTTTATGCAAATACAAGAGAGTTATAAGTGGTTGAAGTTAAGTAATGGCAATAAAAATGGAGTCTTCGTGAAGACAAAAATGTGTGTTTGTTTAAAGGATCAGATCCCACTAGACTTGTTGTCATAAATGTTTTTCTTATACTGCGTATAATTTTGGCATGTCATTTGTTTTATGAATCAGATATCGTAGTTTTTCGAAAAAAGCGAATCGAAAAGAACAAGTCTATTTCACGACTTTTGTTTAACCAGCTGACACCTTCAAATGGTAAACAAACGGACTAAAAACCCTTTTATTTTAAATTTGTTTTAAAAAATTGTGATAATCTGTCATAGTAATCATAAAGGATGTTTGTAACAATATCTTTCAAGAGATATTTGAGAAATTAAAAAAAAACCTTGTAACACAATAGTTTTTTCCTTGTATAAACAGTGCATATAAGAGTGTTCTCTGCATCAATATATTTTGTGAAATTTTACATTGACACTTACTTTATGTGAATCCAGATCCTAGACAAAATTACCTTGAGCTAGACTCTTTTTAACATAACCTTAATTCCAAAATTTTTTTGTCAAATTTCAATTATATATCTTAATTTAATGGCTGTTAGGGGAAGAAAATATCTAGAATTTACATTAATATATATATTTTGCTTTATTTTCAAATGTTAAATTTATATTATGACCTATTATTATATGGCTCGTGTTTGTAGGCTATATAACCAGGACGTTACATGTCGATAATTTCGATAGTCGATAAAAGTTGATCGTTGTCGATCGAATTCGATACCAATCAATCGACAAATATCGGATGTCGATAAAAGTCGATCACACAATTTTTTGTGATTATCGACTTTGATCGACTTTGATCGATTTCAGTCGACAAGTATCGGAAATACAAAAAAAAGGTTTATGGCGGGAGACAAGGCTTACTACCATGCATAGGTTGCGGACTGGTACAATAACCACCGACGTAAAGAAAAACAAGGAGTATACAAACCCGGCGAATTTAGCCTTAGAGAGGGGAATGAGTAGCATGTATTTGTGAAATCTATGTTAACACTGATGATAATAAATTGTCAATAACTTTGCTGGCTGTGATTTCTAAATTTTGCCCGCTCCATCTCCCGAAGGATCACTTAGAGTTCCCAGGGTCTCTCATCTTTCCGACTCATGGAAAGAAGGGGCCCTAGGGACTAGGCTGGTTTCGAGTTATGAGTTATGCTACAGGACACAAGTTAGCTCAGCAGTCTCAGCAGAGCTCAGCTGACACTAATTGATCATTTCTCAAGGTAATTTAAGAATTCGATTCTGTAATGAATGACAGACCCCTTGGTTGTTCGGTTTTTTATTCAACTTTATTGCCATACGGATTTACTTTAAAGCTGTTTATATTTTCGTGGGCGATTGAAAAATGTGTCAGCATTTTTGTCGATAAAATCGATAATCAGTTGAAAATCTTGTGATTATCAACTTTTATTGACAAATTAAACTTGTCGATTGACAATTATCGACAAATATCGAGATCTTTAAGAAGGTTACGACACTTTTAAATTTACATTTCGAAGACATGTTTCGATGTTACAAACATCATCGTCAGTTAAAGAATATTTGAAAAACCGTTAGGACTATATAACAACTAGGCGAAACATGCATACATAATTAATTATGATTAAGTGACATATTTGAGTGAATAACAAAGTGTTGGAAAGAATATTAAGCCTAAAGGGTAAGTGTCAGATTAACGTGATGAACTTGCTGGTTTAAATTAGGTTTTTCCCAGTTTATGTGCATAGCCTCCTTAAGTTTAAGCTGAAATTTAGTAGGGGCGGAATCAAGGATTTCAAAACAATCTGCAGAGCAAGATTGACGACAACTTTCTGAGTTTTGTAAATGTGTGAAGATATGTGAAGACTTGTCTGAAGAGAGATGTTCACGGACGCGTGTGGAAAAATGACGACCGGTTTCACCGATATAGCAAGCATTACAGCAAGCACAAGTAAATTTATAGACCACACGTGCACGAAGTTCTCTAGGGACAGAATCCTTCACTGAAAAAAGATTTCTTAATTTAAACGTGGTAAACACTAACTTGATGTCAAGATCATTACAATAATGGTAAAATATCGAGAATTATCGACTTATTGACTACGTTTTCGATGATCGACTTTGATCGACATGTAACGTCCTGATATAATGCACACTCAGATTGGCTAATTGTTACTGAATTGTAGGTAATTATTCTCCCGTAATGCCCACGGGCCGATTATGGGCTTGCAAAAACAAGGCAAAAAGTAATTAATTTGTTGGTGCCATATAACAAACAACTTAATAACCTCGACCATTCGGTTGTGATGGGAAAATCTCAAACCTCACCCTACCGTATTGACCTCGCTATCGCTCGGTCAATACGGCAAGGTCTCAGTTTGAGATTTTCCCTTGTGGTGTGGGAATGTTTCAAACAAATTTAAGAGGAAATCAGATGGGTAAAAAACAATCAATAAAGACTGGGTTTACACTAGAGGAGATTTTCTGGATTTGTACAGTGTAGATGTACAAATAATAATAATATACAGTATTTATAGAGTGCTAATTCCCAATGGTCCAAAAGCACTTTACAAATAAAAAATAACAACAAAATCCTAAACCTACAAAACTACATTGTCATTCTAAAAATTCCCAATGGACCAAAAGTGCTTTACCTAATAAAAAATAACAACAAAATCCTAAACCTACAAAACTACATTGTCATCCTATAAAAACATCATCATTCTATACAACATCATAACCAATTTTAAAAAGCCAAGTCTTGAGCTTAGATTTAAAAGAAGAAAGGGAATTTATCAATTTTGGAGTACCGGTATTCAGATTTACAGGCATGTACACTCAAAGGATATTTGGATTCCTAACTATTTGCACACAATGACAACTCCGGGAACATTCATGATGAAATGGTTAACAAGCTGCTGGTTGCCTCAACAACGAGAAACAAAGTGCCACCTAAAAAGGGGGTGAGGCTGAGACAGTCTGCAGTTTTCTTTCCACTCGCTTACCACACTTTTGTTGCCAATCATGTTATCCCACCTGGCATTTGCACTGGGGTCCATTTCTCAAAAGTCCCAGAAACATTTCAAGCCTGTGAAGCCATTTTTAGTTCATCAGTATAAGTGTATGTGCCTCTTGTATGAAGGAAACCTCTGTTCATATTAAGAAATTATCTATGCTATGGCTTTCTGGGCCCGAAAAGTTTCTGGGCTTTGGAGAAACTTGCCCCTGGTCTTAATATCCTGATTTGTCAAGGCTTTTGATGGCGGCATCATTATCTCTGATGAAGTGTAGAGGATGTCAACATTGTTTGCGTCAATAATTCTGGTTTCTGAGGAATACAGCATTACCATTTTAAAAGATTGCCTGGATCTACATCAGATTGAGGCAACCAACAACAACCATAAATGGCCATCAATGTGACTCCATTACTAGATCTGCCAGCTAAGGTGTCTCAAAACAGTTTCCAGCACTTTCCAAGACGTAGATTATGATGGGTCATTAGTAGCACTCTTTATCAATTGATGCTACAATCGTGGTATCAAAAAATAACCCAATCACTAGTGAATACGTTGGTATTATTTTCATTATACTATATGTTACCATAGCAACACTATGAACTGCTAAAAACACCCTTAATTTCAGCTTTAAGTGCTTATATCTCAAAAACGGCACGGTGAAATTTTTTCTTATTATAGAATTTTGATAAGTAGGATAAGATGCAACTTTTGGCAAAGTTTAAAAAAAATTCTGTATATGGGGTTCAGAGCCACCTTAAACTTTCAACAATATTGATCTTTGTTCTGTTTTACTTTGGTTTACAGAACTTAGAGGGAAAACTTTGAATAATTCTGTGGTAAGTGGAAGATTCTTTGGATTGAGACAATAGAACATAATTCAGGAGAAAATTGAGGACTTCTGATAATCAGATATTCCGTTAGCCAATCCAGGATTGGATTTACTGATAATGAAAGACTTGGTGGTTGATATTACATCAAAGGCTTAGCTGCTGGTGGTCATTTATTCACCTGGGTGGAAGAATCAGGTGCTGCAAGATTTAAGTGTCTCACCCAGAAATTAAATACATGAGCCTTGCCAGGACTCAAACCTGGACTGCTCAATCCAGAGGAAGGAACTACCTAAAAAGGTTATTAACGTCTTCATCTAAATTTCAACTTCAAGTTCCTCCATCGAATCTAAAAACTTATGGAGACCAAGCATTTTCTGTTTGTGTCCTTAGTTTTGAAACTGCTTTCCTAACTATACCAGGTGTAGCCCCAGTGTCAGTGCTTTTAAGTCATCTTCGAAAACTTATCCTTTAAAACGTTGTTTTATTTCTTAGGTAATGTAAGTTTTATTATTCTCTAAATTATTCCATAATTTGTGAAGCTCTTTAGAACTTTTGTATTAAAATTTAAATGCTATATAAATAACGTTGTTAATGTTGTGTTATGTTATGTTATTTTATGTTTTAACATCACATAATTTCCTAAGATGTATTGAATAGCAGAGGACTAACTTAAATTGTTTCTTTAACAATATTGCTGGGATTGTGATGATCAATCTTGTTTTACTATCATGTCATTTCTCTGTTACAGGTCTCCAGTGAACAAAGGCTGAAATCTTTGAAACAAGTGTGTCGAAGCTCAAGAAAATCGTGGGATTCCCTCTCTGTGGCAGAGAAACAGATCCTGGCCAAACATATCTTGGTTAATGATGAGCACAAGTTTCTGTACTGTTCAGTGCCCAAAGTTGCCTGTTCAAACTGGAAAAGAGTCATGATGGTACTGGATGGTGAAGCTTCTGACACCAACACTATCCGCAGGGTGAATCACTTGAGCTTTACATTCCTAGGAGATTTACCACCCTTGGCCGTCAAACGCAAACTTAGCGATTATTATAAATTCATGTTTGTAAGGGAACCTCTTGTCAGACTTCTGTCAGCATATAAAGACAAGTTCTTGTTAAACAACACGTCTTTCCATAAAAGCTACGGAAGAAAAATTGTCAAGCATGTGCGTAAGAATGCTGCTGCAAACTCCAAAGGGGACGACATCTCACTAAAAGAGTTTTTGCAGTATGTTGCAGAGAGTCGTGTGGAAGACATGAATGAACACTGGATGCCATTCTATGAATTATGCCAACCTTGTGTTGTTTCGTATGACTTTGTTGGGTCCTTTGAGAATCTGGAGTCAGATGCTAATCAAGTACTGAAAGAGCTTAATGTAAATGAACAAGTTTCTTTTCCTAAACAACAGAAGTATTATAAAGCAGGCGGTAAAGGATATGTAGAAAGTAAGAAATTCACAGATGTATCACCAGATACAGTGAAAAAAGCACTGAGAAAATATGATTTGGACTACAAATTATTTTCATATCAAATACCAAATATTTAAAAAGAACTTCTCGCTTTGTGCACTCAGTTCTGAATCCTTCTCACTCAATGCACATCTGATAATTGACCTTGTCCCCTCTCCCCCACCTCCAAAAATCCCAATCCATTGAGTAGATGACTTAGCCTTACAGAGATTATGTGGAGACAAGTGTCCAGACGTCTGCATTTGCAGGCTATTTAGAGATCTGTGTCTGAATATCTTTCTCTTGCTTGAATTTCAAGATGCTGTTTCAAGTCATTTAAATTGATGATGTAACAGAATAAACTATGAACAATGTAACACATTGAAATGGTGTGCTAGATAATCTGCATGCATTGCGTGCCTCTAATGCTAACCAACCATAAACTGTAAGATGGGACTGATTACAGGACACTAAACATACTACTCACCTGTACGCAAAGAAAACTGCTCTTACTAACGCAAGTTGATAGAATTTGATGTGACTAGATACTTTCAGTACAAATCACACAATTTGGACAGCTGGAGGGATGAGCACTTTATTTGATCGATACTTCAGTAAAAATTATACTCATGGTGGAAGATCTGTTTTTTTAAAGAACAATTATCACATACATTGTATAAATTATGTAGGGAGCATCGTTAGGATTTGTCAAATAGTGTAAAAATAATTTAAGGTATTGTCACAATTATACAGATTGCAATATGCTTCACAGGGGCGTAGCCAGGATTTTTCAAAAAGGGGGAGGTCACACTGTGTCAGAGTGAGGGTACTCAACATATTGTCATGTCGAAAGCGTTGCGTAGGATTAAAAGATTATTGAATGTCTGTCTTACATGGTTGAGTTCCGCCCCAGTCAGAACCATACTAGAAACGTATTAGCATGCATCACACATGATGACCTCTTTATTTCTATCCTTCGTTTGGGGGTGCCTCTTACCTCGTGGTACATCTTAGGGGATAATTTCTGGCCCAATTCATGTCTTTGGCCAAAAAATATGCATCAGGCCCAACACCAAGCCTGTTAGCACCTTGATCGACTTTTTCTGATGGAATTCAATCCCCGACTCGCACGGCTTTTCTTTGGGTCGTCACTCAATGCTTCTACCTGGAGAAACTCTAGTTAACTTTTTTCGTTTTACTTGGGTTGTAGGGTTTTTTTATTTTTTTACCGTGGAACTGTCTGCATATTATTTTGAATCGCTTTCCGCATGTTGGTCGGTCGTTGATGATTTTAGATTTTCAGATTATTGTATAACAATCTACCAAATTTGATCACAGCTTCAAGTTAACTTCTGTAAATACAATCTTCTAAAAAAATGGAAAGTTATGGCGAGGTGTTTTTTGAGGAAAGAAGATGTCTGAAAATAAAACCTTTTGAAATTTTGAAGTGCAGGGCCGTAGCCAGTTTGAGGCAACACGAGGCGCTTGCTTAAGTCATTTTTTTTCCTTTTTCTTGGTTTTTATTTTTTGAAGAGGCAAAGTAAAAAACTGATAAATACCTACTAGGAAAGTAATTTAACCAGGGACATGCCCTAGTTTCTTAAAGGTCCTGAAAAGTTTTCGCACCCGAAATGCGGTTGCAAAATCTCAAACCTTATGGCTACAAATATGTTTAATGCTCATATTCTTAATATGAGTAGACGTTCTCGTCATAAAAGAAGTTTCAGGCGTATACACTCCCAACCTCGGAGACTCAGGGGCAGTTATAATACGTGGGGGCAGGGAAAAGTCTAAACTGGCGAGAAAAATATCCAGGCGAAGAAAAGTCAAGAACGCCCCTTGGTCTCCGAGGATGAAACACTCCTATCTATCTTTAAATACCGATTAACTAACAATGCCTTTGCAGGCCCGAAAAGTCCCGGGGCTTTCGAGAAACTCTCGAAAGCTCCTGAGACTTTTCGGACCTGTAAAGCCATGGTAAAATCTGGAACCTTACACCATTACAGAGCTGTTTCATTCACGTATTCGTAGCATAAAGAGGTCCCTTTACACCATGGGCGTAGCCAGGATTTTTCAAAGGGGGGAGGGGAGGGTCACACTAAGTCATACAGAGGGTACTCACCAGATTGTCACCTGAATATTGTAGGTTGTTTGCTTGCAAAAAGGCTTACAAAGGGGGGCTCCCCAGGACCCCCCTGGCTACGCCCTTGCTTTATAGAAGACATACAAGACGTTTCAGGCGCATACAACCTCTTTCCCAGGGCCTTTATACAGATGAACTAAAAAATGGCTTTACGGGTCCAAAAAGTTTCCCGGGCTTTTGAGAAACGGGCCCCTGGTCCGAAATCTCTACTCCTTCTTAGTACTTTACTGTACGACGCCATATACATCGGTCTTCACGAGGCCAATATACAGTACATGATATAGCTAGAACTCGAACCATACTTAACTTGTTTCGCCAGTGCTTGATCTAAGCCCTGTTTTATGATAGTTGCATTGCCAGTGCCAGTGTCGTTAGCCCTCTTCAGGTATTAGGGGTTCGAATCCCGTTGAAGCCCTGATTTTTTTTTTTCAGGCTTCTTCTTTCCAATTGCTTAAATTGAAAAATTTACTGCGAGGATCATACTTCACTTGCATCTATAACCGCAGTTCAAATATATGAATTATTTCATATACACTTTACACCATTTCACTCCTTACGGGAGATATGAACTCATTAAATTGACCTTGCTCCCAATGTGTGGCTTCATAGCTCAGTTGGTAGAGCATCGCACCGGTATCGCGGAGGTCATGGGTTCGAATCCCGTTGAAGCCCCTGATTTTTTTCAGGCTTCTTGTTTCCAATTGCTTAAATTGGAAAATTTACTGCGAGGATCATACTTCACTTGCATTTTAGAACTCTGTTGTAATTTCATAAAGGCTGTTTTCATGCAATACGTCAATGACTTCTGCCGCTCTCTTTATTGACTTTTCGAGTTTTCTCGAATTGATTGAACAGGCGTTGGTCTTCCTGAAGTAGCCATAGCTCTTTGTCGAAATTGTAGTAACCAGCAACTAGCGGCAACTAGCTCAAAGCTATCACTGGCAGGGGAATCAGTCAGAGTGACTTCTCCTAACGCGCACAAAGAACATCTTGATCATTTCCACTGAAAATCGAACCGATTCTTAATTTCGGCCAGGATCTTGCCAGGGTGCATTTAGTTTAGGGTACGCCGAAGATCTTCGGGGTGGGTTTTAAAATTTTGCGGCGTACCGGCATGCGATCGACAAGATGTCGGCGTACTGAAGCGTAACTGGCGTACCCTCACTAAAGACGGAAATTCATAGTTCCTTGTCAACGATAAGCGAAAACCTGAATCAATATTAGCCGGCCCTTATGTCCTCCATTTCTAGCTAAATAAAATAAAGCACGACCACTGAACACGTAAAGATGAAAAGTAAATGCTTTTGCTTCTGATAGCGAGCATGGACATCGCTTCAAAAAAGTCTCCAGGATTTCTCTTACCCGAACCTCTTTCGCGGCGGCGCGGCGGCAAAGTACGGCGTATAGTGGCACCCTACTCGGCGTACATTTTCACAGCCCTCGACGTAACTTCGGCGCGGGGTCTATGCGGAATGCACCCTGGGGATCTTGTCCAGAGAGGTGAAAAGGTGTTGACTCTATGGTAATCCTCTGGTTTCGATGGTGGACCATCAGCACGCTATTCCGATTTTCTCATTCGCCAGTCATGTAAATGCCGCGTCACGCAAAAGCTTAGAAATTCAAGCGTAGTTTATGGCTAAACTAAGAACCCATTGGGAGTGAAAATTCGTATGAATATTAGTTTTCAGCTGCTCTTACACATCATGAAAGTCACATCCCAGGGGAATCAATAGTTCTATAGTTTGAATTTTAGTGACGTCATGTGAAAACCAGCAATAGGAATGAAAAATATTTCATTTAGGGACAATACCCAGTAGTTACCAGCTAAGGATATCAACTCGTATTATGCGATACTTTAATACTGAGATGTACGGATAGAATCCATCGAGTAGAATAAACAAATTACTTAAAGCCTGGTTTTCACTAGCATAAGCGCAAGCACAAGCGCAAGCATAATGCTCCGTTTATACAGGCTTACGGTCGTTTCGCTACAAAGTCGTTTCGCTACAAGTCGTTTTGCTACAAATCGAAGTCGCTTCGCTACAAATCGAAGTTGTTTCGATACACATGTAAAGTCGTTTCGATACACATCTTAAGTCGATTCGATACAAACTGAAGTCAATAAACTATAGTTTTGATTTGCTAAGGAAAGATTGGCTTTATAACAAACCTGACCTCCGTGCGATGGACTATTGATATGCAGATGTTTAGTAACAAGTCAGCCCGCTCACCCACCCGTAAAGTGTTTCCTCATAGTCCGTTAAACTAACGATGTGGTTTTGTGTTTCTTAATAAACTACCTTAACTGTCTTTGTTTCCCGGTCCTACCCAATTTACTTCTTTGAGGTTGACCTGGTCTCGTTTGTGTGCTTTGACTGCGGAGGCTTGGGTATCTTTCGTTACAACGGAGTGTCGCGATCGCACGAAGGTCAGGTTTGTTTTAAAGCCTATCTTTATTTTACACGATGTTATTCAAATTACCAAATCTCTGAAGACACTACTTTCGGGCATCTAATCACCTGAAAAGTAATTAACTAGAAACTTCCTTTACGACTTTTCGGAAATCACGCCAACAGCATTATTTTATGTTCTCTCCCAAGTGTCGTTACCCGAATCAAGAGCATACTTTCCGCAGCTGGGGGGACTGTAGCCCCCCTGTCCCCACTGTCCGAGTGCTAAGTTGCTGGCCGAAGAAATCGAAGGACAAGAGTAAAGTTCTGTGTTAAAGTAGGCCATTGTGAACCGGGCAGCTGAAGTAAACCAAAGACCGCAAGTCGAAGAATATCTGAATAAAGACGTAATTAGAAGTAAGTTGGGAAGTGGGAGTAGTAAACGGGAGTTTGGTTTGCGGTGTGTGTCTTATGTTGGTGGAACGTTGTTGGGATCAAGGACAAGGACAAGGACGCAAGGTGAAATGAACTGATCGAACTCATGAAACGCTTGTTTTAAAAGTGTATTCTGTAAATTAAATTAGTACGCTGTGGTATTTTATTATTATATTCGTGTAAATTAATTAAGGATAATCATTTAATTTTACTGAGTAGTTGTTGTAATTAAATATTTGTAGACTTATGTTTAGTTGTTGCGTGTTTTCTCGGGTTTGTTTATGCGTAGTGTTTTTATTTGTTAAAGAGGGCCCACCTTTGTGGCGCGGTATCGTCAGAAGGCCACTCAGGTAATTTTGGCAACATCAACAACACCGCCAACAACAACTTTATTTCACCCCATGGTTATAGAGAAGAAAATGAATTTACCATGATATATTAAAGGAAAGATAAAAATGATAGGGGGGCTACCCGTTAAAAATGCCAGGCAGCCAGTTAAACACGAAAAGCTATTTTACATCTTTTGAACTGAGACAACTGAATTTTGAACTTTACCGGCGATGTTTGGAATTGCACATTTCGCAATGTTCCATTGTTCCCGCATACACCTCAAAAGTTCTCCTTTTCCCTAAAAGTTATTCAAAACTAGTAATAACCAAAGGTTAGCAAATGCGGGCGAGGATTTTTTTTGCCTATTTGGTGAATAAAAGATTTGGGGGCCTATAGGGAAAGGTCGGGTGATTTTGTTTGTCCATGAGCAC
>CM042754.1:24719185-24722794 GCA_022496165.2 Catalaphyllia jardinei | reverse complement strand
GCACTATCTTTTGCTCTAAATCTCATCTTTTTTTTCAGCCAATGAGATTGGGACAGTAACAAAAAACACCCAATCAAAGTTTAAGGCTTTTTTAACTAACCAATCATACTGCAGTAAAATGAAAGACAAAAAAGCCATTGTTTGGAAATGTTTGGCTATTAAATTGTGCAATTTCAAAATGGATCTAATAAAGTGGCAATAAGCCATTTTAGAGTTGTGTGCTTAGTTACCTGGCCATGAATGCAAGCGAGGCTGCAGGTGACCTTGCTTTGATACAGACCTCTCTGCTTTTCTCATGTAAATGCCAACTAGTTAGCATAAGAATAACTTGATTTGCACAATAAAAGTAGTGAGGTCTCTATCAAAACAAGGTCAACTCCAGCCTCGCTGCCATTCAGAGGCCAGGTCACTAAGACGACAACTGTAAAATGGTCTATTGAACTTCGGGTCGTGCAATTTTGTTGCGAAATCATACTTTTCAATTCGAACTCGTGCTGCGCGCTCATTCTTTTTTGAAATCATGCGTATGATTTCAGACCAAATTGCACTGATAAACAGCAGCTGTACACAATGTGTGGCCACACACACAAGTCTAACCAATTAAAACTTGTCAGTTGAAATAAAGGCTTTAATGTAACACTGAGCACCTTTATGATCTTGGTTTACAGAAATCAGAGGATTAAATTTCAGTAATTCCGTGGTAAGTGGAAGTTTCTTCAGATTGGCAAAATGGAACATTATGAAAGGGACCTAGTCAGTCACACATTTGTTTTTGGTTAGATGCGAGAATTTGGCTATTATATTTTATTTGGAGCCTGGCAAAACGAAGAAAAATCACTGTGAAATTACTCAAGATAATTAACATACCTTCAGGAACACAGCTTACAGTAAAACAATAAGAATTCGCTTCACCGTGCGATATCAATAATTTTGATGTCATCGAAAATAGCGGAGACTGACTAGGGTCCTTTAAGAGAAAATCCATGACTTGATAATCTATTGGTTAGTCCATTACTTAAGTAATGGGAGACTCTGCAGGGAGGTGCAGTGGCCTCATGGCTGGTGTGTCTTCAGATCGAGTCCTGGCTGGGGACATCGTGTTGTGTTCTTGGACAAAATACTTAACCCCTTCTTAACCCTTTTCTGCCCAAGAGTGACTTACAGATTTTACTCTGTCTAATGCCAGAAGATTTTACTCTAACGCCAGATGATTTTACTCGTCTAACGACAGACAATTTTACTTGTCAAGGGAGGCCCCCTGGGCAAGAAAGGGTTAAAAATCTATCTCCCTTAATCCTTTCCTGCCCAAGAGTGACTTATAGATTTTACTCAAACGCCAGATGATTTTAATCTAACGCCAGACGATTTTACTCGTCAAAGGGAGGCCCCTTGGGCAGGAAAGGGTTAACTATCAGCCTCTCTCCACCCAGGTGTATACTGGGTATCAGTAAATTTAATGCTGGTGGTAACCCTGTAATGGACTAGCATTCAATCCAGGGGGAGTAGAAATACTGCTAGTTGTTTCATGCTACAGAAACTGGGATAAGCTCGCCTGATGGGCCACTTGGCTAATATGCAGACTTGTTTACCATAGTGGTTGGTATATCAAACTTTGTATCTTACTGGGGCTTACTGTTTTGTGCTCTTAGCACAAATTGTGAGGTCTGATCTCATCATCCAGGTGTGGCTACCTGAGCTGACTGTGAATCACATGACCTGTAAAAATGCTGGATGGTGGAGAAGGTCGGGAAGCTAGATGGGGGATCTACTGCTAGCTAGCAACTATCCATGGTTAAAAAAATTATCCTGGCCATATCATGGACTGCTCGATAGGCCCTTTGCATCTGGGGTCACATGGCCACAATTTTCCTAAAAATATTACGTTATGGGCTATAACTTGAAGAATGTCAAGAAATGGAAAGAGCATATCGAAAATACCAAAATGGCCAAGTTTGAGTTCCCTAGCACTAAAGAGTAAATTAATACATCAGTTTGAAGTTTTGGAAAATGTAGATTACTGACGGTACATCTATGGAGCTTTTTCCATACAAATCTTCAGCAACTTCCAGCAACTTTTTCCATTCATATCTTCAGCAACTTCCAGCAACTTTTTCCATACAAATCTTCAGCAATTTCCAGCAACTTTTTCCATTCAAATCTTCTCAACTTTTTTAAAATTCAAACTGTCATAAAATCTCATTCTTTAATGCCAGGGGTTTCAATTTAAACTTGACAATTTTTATGTTTTTGACTTGCTTTCTCCATTTCTGGCATTCTTAAAGTTGTAGCCCATAATTTTATGAAAAGCAGGTCATGTGATGGCTTAGCTGCAAAGGGCCTATCTAGAGTTCAGGGTACTAACCATTAGACTGCCACACCCACTACTTAAGATAAGTTGAATAGCTGAGGACTAACTTGTTTCTTTATTTATCAATCTTCTATATGGTTTTATTTCTCGGTTACAGGTCTCCAGTGAACAAAGGCTGAAATCCTTGAAACAAACATGTGGAAAATATCCAAGAAAATCCTGGGATTCCCTCTCTGCCACAGAGAAACAGATCCTAGGCCAACATATCTTGGTTAATGATAAGCACAAGGTGCTGTTTTGTTATGTTCCCAAAGTTGCTTGTTCAAACTGGAAAAGAGTCATGATGGTACTGAATGGTGAAGCTACTGACACCAATGCCATCCGTAAGGTGAATCACATGAGATTTACATTCCTACGAGATTTTCCATCCTCAGTTATCAAACAAAAACTTAGTGAGTATTATAAATTCATGTTTGTGAGGGAGCCTCTTGTCAGACTTCTGTCAGCATATAAAGACAAGTTCCTGTTACAAAACTGGGCTTTTCATAGGAGCTATGGAGAACAAATTGCCAAGATTGCACAGAAAAATGCTTCAGCACACTCCAAAGGTGACGACCTCTCACTAAAAGAGTTTTTGCAGTATGTAGCAGAGAGTCGTGTGGAAGACATGAATGAACACTGGATGCCATTCTATGAATTGTGCCAACCTTGTGCTGTTTCATACAACTTTATTGGATCCTTTGAGAATCTGGAGTCAGATGCTGATCAAGTACTGAAAGAGCTTAATGTGAATGAACAAGTTTCTTTTCCTAAACAACAGAAGTATTATCAAGCAGGTGGTAAAGGATATGTAGAAAGTAAGAAATTCACAGATGTATCACCAGATATGTTGAGAATTGCACTGAGAAAATATGATTTGGACTACAAATTGTTTTCATACCAAATACCATTTTAACATTTGAAAAGACCTGAAATTACTTGTAGTCTTAGAATAAGTCCCCAAATGAATGCCTATCTTTGTGCAATATATATACCTCAATATTTAACGCATAACATTGCATCTTTTTCATAAAACCGGTAAATATACAATCTATCATTCCAATAAGCTGCAAGGCATCCCTAGGTGTAAACCAATGCCTCGATTTGTTTTTTGTCGCCGTTTATAATCTGGCTTTAATCATTTGAACTCCCTTCTGCCATAGTGAATTCTTTATCTCTTTCACTTGTGACTTGTCAGTTTCAAATGTGAGGTTGACTGGAACATTTAGTGTTGTTAAAATGACCACCAGATGTGGAAAACA
>CM042754.1:24706685-24714185 GCA_022496165.2 Catalaphyllia jardinei | reverse complement strand
CTTCAAAGGTAAACTGGTAAATGTGAATGCCATTGTTAATTTCGCGCAAATAGTAAAGAATGCAACATAACACAGTACAATTCCACTAACAGTCTGAGTTTGAATGGACTTCGTTCGAAAAAAAACAATAATTTGGATGAAATCATTAACATAGCGACCAAGGCTGAAGAAAGACAGGCACAAATCCGGAATCCGCTCCAAAATTTACACCCGATCAAGGATCCAATGTCTTTTCAAAATACGCGAATCCGCTCGATTTACCACAAAAATCCACAATCCGCGTGCGCTTTTTAAGGCCAAATTCGTCAAAACTTATTCACCCTCCTCCTCGAGTCTAAAGAAAGTTGAAGAATTGTTTTAACAATTTTTTTAAATTCAACTTTTTCCGTCCTTGGGAGGCGGGGTGGCCTCTTGGTCAGTGAGCTCGTCTCCGGATTGAGCAGTCCGGGTTCGGGTCCTGGCCGGGGACATTATGTTGTTTTGTGTTCTTGGGCAAAGCACTGTACTCTCACAGTACCGGCGAATTTAGTGCTTGGGGTAGTCCAGGTTCAGGCCCTGGTTGGGGGACATTGTGTTGTGTTCAGCTTGGGCAAGACACTTCCATCTTAGTGCCTGTCCATGGGTAGCAGTAGAAGCATATCCTGGGGGGTAATCCTGCAATGGACTAGCATCCCATCCAGGGGGGAATAGAAATACTTCTAGCCGCTTCATGCTACGGAAACCGGGATAAGCTCCGGTCTGATGGGCCACTTGGATTACAATAACAACAAAACCAACCAAAAAAAAAACAACAATTAAAAGCTACATTTTGTAAAAAATAGCTAAATTTGTACTTTTTAGTACTTTAAAGGGGACCTTCTTAACTACCAATGGGTCAGAAAATTGTTACTAAGGAAGATTTCTAACCGTCACATTTTGAAACCGCGCGCGCTTTCCATTCGACCAATTATTCCGGATGAATCTACTGTAAAGACCTTGTACTGCTCCCTTGTTAGATCGAATCTGGAATACTGCTCAGCCGTCAGGTGTCCGTTAACCAAGAGAAACGTAAACAAACCTGAGAGAATTCAGTGTAGAGCAACTAGGTTCATTTTAAAATCGAATAAACCATACGATGTCCGTCTACATAAACTCAATCTGTTAACTCTTGAGCAAAGACGTTTCGTTGTCGATGTTAGCTTCCTGTTTAAGGCTCTCATTGGCCATTTAGATTGTGACCTTTCTCAATTCTTAGATTTTTATAGCCTAAAGGACTGCTACTTACTAAGACATTTTGATACTAATTAAATCGCTAAAAAAGAAATTACTTTTATAGGATTGTGGATGAATGGAACAGTTTGCCTCTTGAGGTCCGTTCGGCATGCAATGTTGACAAATTTAAAGCTAGTGTTATTAAATTTGTTACAGAATTGTAGATATTATTACAGTTTTTAGAGAGTTTATTATATTTTTATAATTTTTATGAGGTGAATTGTTTTTGTATGTGGTCACGCAACTCTTTTACAAATTATCCTTATGGCTTTTTTTGTAAATATCAGATGTCACGCTATTTGGCAACTTTATAAAACGCTAGGTGTCTTCGCATCAATTGAATTCCAAAAATAATGGTCTAGTTTTGTTACTAAAGACTATTTGAAGGTACTGAAACTGTTTCCTGTCGCCTGTCCTTACAGATGGCAAGGATGGAAATGGATTGAAACTTGAAAAAATTCGCCAATTGTTTCAAGATTTGATGCTACGTTTTCAAAAAATCCTCAAAAAATTTGTTATGGTTAGCCCTCTCTGATAAAATTTTGTTTATGAGGAAAACCTCAAAGTAATGATTTTAACACATAATTGACCTAAAACTGCAAAATCCTCGTGACACTGCCCCTTTAAATATATCTCCGCAGTACTCACTAAAGCCTGCTGAGGCCAACTCGCTGCAATATTAAACGTTGAAGATACATCAGTTGTTTGTCAGATAGAGCAATATAATATTATATTTAGAAGGTTGAGGATCAACCATGTGAAATTCGATTTCCAAGCTCGGAGAAACTAGGCCCGAGCAGGAATGGTCGAATGGTACGGAATTTTCCGGTTATTCCAATTTTCCGTAGTTTTAGGTCACCCTCGCGAGGTACACCCAAAATTTTGGAATGAATTCCAGAAAATGTCTGTTCCATTCGCTCTCCCACCCGGAATTTCCGGAATTTTTGGTCGAATGGATAAGCTTTTTGCACAGGTTAGTTCCATGAGTCCTGCAAAAGTTTCAAATCACGGCCATATTTGACCAGTCACGAGATCAGAATAGAAAAAACAAAACAAAACTTAAGGTGATTCCCGAGTAAAAGAACCCACTATAGATTGGTATGTTGTTGTTACAAGACAAGGGGATATTAAAAACGTAATAAAAAGGGGGGGTCACCGTGCTTGTTTTCACGCCACAATGCTGACAATCACGGTTATTAAGATGACTTTTGGTGATCTCCGTGCGCAACAAATAAGTGCAATTATTTTCCATTGCGGCGTGTTATATCACAGAGTTCAACTTTCTTTGATTATTTATTCATCTACGTCCCAGAAAAATGGCTTCAAATGCCCTGCATTATTAATTAATATTTTTATCCTTTAAAGGAAACATAATTTGGACTTGCTCTGTTGGGCCCGTTACGTTTCTATCTGTAGCATTCGTTTCATTTGCCCCAAAAATAGCCATAGATTTCTGCCAATATTTTTCTCAGTTATTGCGGATATTGTTCTCGTTGAATTTATAAAATAAAAAGTGGGGGTCACCGTGCTTGTTTAAGAGAAAAGGAGCTTTTATCTCGCTATCGAGCTAAGTTTGAGAGAAACGTACGCGCGCGCTCATTTGCGAAAGTCTTTGTGCTCAATGCTACGTATGGGATTTATGAAACTCTCATTATCATACAATTTATTAATAAACCCCCGTATTAACATACTTACGACAGTAGCTTTCCTCTTTTAAGTGTTAACAGCTATTCCATAAGTAAGATTATGAAGATGGCTAAGTTATTTCCGATTGATAAGAAAAGTTGGAACGATTCCTCTTCTTACAAGTTTTAGGAATTTCTAAAAATTCTAACGCCCGGTTTAGGACTGGCACTAGTTACGCACGCGAAATCATTTTTGTTTTCGATTCAAAGCACGGATAGTATAGTAGAAGACAGTCTCTTTACCAACCATGTTCAAAACAAATGTTCTCAAATATAAAATTCGCCATTAATCACTGCAGAACGCTCCAAATTAGCTTTTCCCTAAATGTTGCTTTTAGCAATCCCTTGGCAGTTGCTCTAAATCTGTAGTTAAGGAGGCCCCCCCCCCCCCCCGCCGCTTAATTAGTGTCTATCAACTTTATTGGTCTCATAAATTAAAATATATACGTATATGTAAATCAAAAGTACAAATGTAAGGACCAAAAGGTATTGTGCCAACGGGAAAAGTATTCCATGCGAGGCGCAACGAAAATTTAATGAAAAAAATCTGATAAGGAATCTAAAATTTAACAAAAACACACTACATGTAATTAACTATTAGTATTTATAAAATAACTGAGCTACTACGCGCGCGCTCATTGGTCGATATGTGTTTAGATGAGAGTATGTAAACAAGTTTGTGACGTTTTAGCTTCGCACGTATCTTTAAGAATTATTTTATAAAAGCAATAGAGCACTTTTCCGTCTTTACATGGCCTCCTCTAACACTTCGGGGGTTGGGAGAATTCTTGAAAGTTTATATGCAAACCTTGGAATACGACTTGGGTTTGCATAACTGTCTCGAATTCTCCTAACCCTCCTCGTGTTTAGATGAGACTATGTAAACCCGGAAAAAGTGCTCTGTTGCTTAAATAGTGCACAGTATGGTGTAAATAAAATCAGTCAGATAAAATCAAGTGCGTTGGGAAGGGCAGTTAGGGGAAAGGAACCAGGTGCAGGGCATGTCAATATCAATAAACGTACTTGGACTAGAAATCTTGTCACGAGGGGCGAGATTAGATGTTCCGAGGTTTATAATTCTTATGACGCCTGAAAAGTTGCAGATTTACAGTAAGCAGGTTTCAATTCAGTATAGCTTAGCTTCCCCAGGTTTTTATGTCTCTCTGCATTCACCTCCCTCAAAAGTTTTAGCGCGCACTCCTGGCAGCTCCGCGACACCGGCGTAGAAAGGGAGATCAGGACAACTTCAATACCACCTACTTCAGCGAGAGAATAAAATTATCATACATAAATAACAGCAGACTGTCTTTGTAAGAAATGACAAAGTTAGCTCGGGGCAACCTCGTTCCCAGGGCCTTTTCCCTGGCTTGGAGGTAGGGCGGGATAAGGCCCAGGGAAAAGGCCCTGGGAACGAGGTTGAGGAAGAAGGCAAACATTGCGTTATAGCTTACTTTCTTCACGTAAAAACTTTGGATGTTTGACTCGCTCACCACAGGCGTTCTTTACAAGATGGCTCGGTGAGAGGGATATCCCTGACCAGAAACAACCTTCTTTCCATATAAAACTCATTTATTACTTTGCAAGTTTCACGTTGAAAATAGTCTGGTCAGTAAGTGTTAACAGAAATTTTATTCTTCAACACAACTACTATCAGACAAAGCCCAAACCCAGCTGCGTAATGACGGCAAATAAATCCAATCCGAACGAAGCGCCTTTTCTTACAACCTATTGCGGCTCTATTCGAGTTTGTTAACTACGCGCCTGATGTAGCGCGCCTTTTAACACAGCCACGTAACGTTATGCAACAAGCGCAACTCAAGCCGCTCAGGCGGGGAACGTTATCTTTACCCACAGATACACCGATGATAAAAACCTACAGTGAAGAACTACCTGCCGAAAAATGAAAACTTGGAACAAATGATACTTAGGTTCTATGTGATTAAGTGAACCATGCTGAATTATCGACAAAAACCGGACAAATTAATAGTTGGGTAACCTGTGGTTGCTCGGAAGAAAGAAATAAGAACTGGAGTAAAATCTTGAAAGTATCCAAAAAATTTAAATTTGACGAGAAATGGCTAGCTAAAGACTACAGCTCTAAATATTTTAACTACAATAAGTAATTCTGGGAAGTGGACAAGATCAAAATGTTTTTTGCTGAGTTCAACATGTAGATGCAGATGTAGATACAACCTATATTACCAACAAAACAATATTCTACTCAAGTTTCAAAAAAAATATTGAAAATTTCTTTTTAACTCTGCAATTTAGTAGAAAAGAAAGAAGCTAGAACACTTCCAGATCAATTTTGATAACACTCACTAACCCTTCCCAGCATCCTCTCTTAACTGATCTGAACCAGACTTGTACCCAGTCTTTATTTATTACGTTCAAGGGTGTGTGATCTCTACAAGATATGACTGCTAACTTCTCTTTGCAGGCTCAATATTTATCTGACACTCAAAACACCCCAAAAAATTCCATTCGCGTGGATCGAAAAATCTCGCATTGGTTGTCATTTGAGCGCGCAAATTCAGTGCCAAACATCAACTAATCCGAGATCTCTGAAGCACTGCGTCTCATTATGGAATCTGGCGATGTCTCTCGTACAGGGGTAGAATTAAGCGCCAGGAGAAATGTCCGATCCTTCGGGCTACCCCAGAGCTCACCTCAGGCGAGAAAATAAATAAAAACTGCGTTACTCATGTAACAGTTGCGTGACAAAAGTTAGTCATAAGACTACTACAACAACGAGGCTTTGTGGAAACTACATGAGAACATCTCGTGCGAGACTTGGGTGATTGAAAGGTTCGCACCCTGAGTTCTCTTCTGTTCCACTCATCCTCACACTCTGCGGTGTGGCTGCCTTCCTTACAGCGCCAGCTACACTTGGACAGTTTATCGTGTTGAAGTTTACAATGAGGACATGATTTCTCACTTGTAGTCTCTCTTCCGTTACTAAAAGATCTTGGCGCGGGTACGCGTTGGGAATCAGTATGTACATCTGCGTCAGTTTTACCATCATCATGTTCTTCAGAATCGCTGTTTTTCCTGTGTGCTCTTCTCCTCGGTGATCTAGGGGACCTCGCTTCTTGTCGGCCGGGAGATCTTCGTCGTAAGTAGTCCGTTACTCGCGCCTGTTTATTTCTAGTGTTATCATCCACTGCTGATGTGCTTTTGGAGCGTTTCCGTTTAACGGTCTTGGTTGTGTTTTCAGTCCCCTGAAGTTCAACTACGTTTTCTGGTCTGAGTGGGTCGTTTTCTTTTCGGCTCTCGTCGTCTCTCGTAGAGTCTCCCTCACCCCCGGTCTCGGTTGCTTCCGGTTTCTTGCTGGCCTTCACTGACCGAGAGAATCGCCTGCGTGTTTCACGCGACACTACATCAGAATTCTGACTCTCGTCCCCAGAATTCCTGACTGATTCTTTATCGCTTTCTTCTTTCATTTCCTTCACAGCATTTGGGAATGAAAAGTGACGCCTCCGGCGTCTCTGTGGTTTTTCAGAGGCGCCTTGCTGATGAATGTTATTTCCCACAGTAGTTTCTTCTAGCTCAGTAATTGTGTTCCGCAGTACACGCTTAGGCGTGGTGGCGCTTGTTTCACTAAAGCTTAGAGTCTTAGTCCGAGTTCGTTTTCTATACGTGGTTTCATTATCACTATTCGCTATACTTTCCAGTTCTTTACTAGAGCCAGCTGCTGAATCTACCGATTGGCTGGACGAGGGAGATTGTGTCACGAGGTGGCTGTTTCTACGAGTTCTCCTCGCTGGTGACGAGACTAGGGCTTCGTCTACGTTGTCGTCTGCTTCATCGACAGCCCCACCCCTGCTATCAGCGTCACCATCCCCTCCCCCTGAATTGTGCTCTGTACTAGAACAGTCTCCTGAACTGCTGGTAGTACTGGAGGACTCCATAGTACTGCTTACTCTAGAAAACAGCGACCCGGCCACGCTACCACAGCCTTCGCCTTCAACGCCGGAGGGGAAGCTGCCGTCGCCACTGAAGTTGTCTTTGCACATAGTGAGTACCCACTGAACTGCCTCCTCGTCCATGTCGCATGACTCGTCTGTCATCACCGCGTGTTCTTGCCAGAAGACCTCCTCACGAGCTCGGTACAACTCGCGGCGCATCTTTTCTCTCTTGGTAACCATGTAGCACAGGTTACGTAACTGGAAAATTAGAAAGTGTATCAGAGTACAACACGTCCAAAGCTAAGATTTTAAAAAATAATAAAAGTCCAGGGTCTAGTGGGCTAAATGACCTGGGTTTTTTTCGAATTCTTCAGGGAACAAGGCGCAAATTTAACTGAAAAATTCTGTAAGGGGGGATCTCTAAGGACCGAAACGTGCGATGGTGTACAGTGTAGTTATTAAAATGAAACGGAAACTGTGCAAGAATTCAGTCTAAAGAAAGCTCTAACATTAATTCATTATACTCAAAGGAACTGAAATGCGTTGATCAACGCATTCTATAATTTTAAATGTCCCCAATTATTTAAGGGTCTTTACCCTCGGCTAAAGATTCTGACAGTCATTGACGGACTGATTGATTGACCGACTGGCTGACT
>CM042754.1:24692096-24706585 GCA_022496165.2 Catalaphyllia jardinei | reverse complement strand
CTGGCTGACTGGCTGACTGGCTGACTGGCTGACTGGCTGACTGGCTGACTGGCTGACTGACTGACTGACTGGCTGGCTGACTGGCTGGCTGATTGACTGGCTGACTGACTGGCTGACTGGCTGACTGGCTGACTGGCTGACTGGCTGACTGGCTGACTGGCTGACTGACTGGCTGACTGACTAGCTGGCTGACTGGCTGACTGACTGGCTGACTGGCTGACTGACTGGCTGACTGGCTGACTGGCTGACTGGCTGACTGACTGGCTGACTGGCTGACTGGCTGATTAATTGATTGATCGATCGATCGATCCAAATGACTCACCTTCTCCAGGGTACACCTCAGTTTTACGATTCTCTCAAGCTGCACTTGAAGATTGCTCGAAGAATTTACAGCACCCTAAAAATGACAATAAACAATGCAACGAGTGTTCATTTAACAGGATTGGGCGTTCTCGGAGTATTCATTTCAGAGTTTTCTTCCATCACAGTTAAGGGAGGGGAATGGTATGAAACCAGACAAGTTCTTTTTTGTATGTTTCTGTTCTCTTTTCTGGCCTTGACCGTGCACAAAACACAACAGTTGTTTACTACTGACTGAGGAACTAACCAACAGAAACGTTTTGAAAGTGAAGAGTGATCATCGCAGTAAATTTTCCAATTTAAGCAATTGGAAAGAAGCCTGAAAAAAATCAGGGCTTCAACGGGATTCGAACCCATGACCTCCGCGATACCGGTGCGATGCTCTACCAACTGAGCTATGAAGCCACACATTGGGAGCAAGGTCAATTTGTTGAGTTCATATTTTCCCGTGCAGTGAAGTGATGTGAAGTATATATGAAATAATTCATATTTGTACTGCGGTTGTAGATGAAAGTGAAGAGTAATCATCGCAGTAAATTTTCCAATTTAAGCAATTGGAAAGAAGAAGCCTGAAAAAAATCATGCATAGTGAATGAGTACAAAACAAAAGATTGTGCACGGTTGCTGACCTTCCAAAATAAACCTTGGCATCTTTGTTTGCTCTTTTGATGTTTGCCAGGCTTCATAACTATCCCCTCTATTAACTATGCTTCCATCAAGCTCTAAAATTTCCACAATTTAAGGAGCCACTAAGACTAGGATAATTTAATTCAAATTATGATTTGAGGTTTCAGTATGTATATATTAGGTTTTACAATTACTCAACGTTTTATCCTTCAGTGATGGTTACATCCCTCTGCAAGACCCCCCCTCCCCTCCTCGCCCCCTACGTTGATGTAGAGATTTTCACGCACATTCCGCGGTCACTCCCCTGTCGAGTGGGGAAGACGGATGACGTGACAGCAGTACGTTATATTTTCCTGGAAAATTTGATTAGCACTGGTTTGTTAAAGCGGCAGGGCCATCCAATTCAAGCCAATTTCAGCTCTGACCAACTGGTGTGAATAGCTGGAATATCACAATAATGGTTTTAGGCCTAGACACAAAAAGCCGGATATTTTTTAGGATTTTTAAAGCATCAGGACATTTTTAGAAATTTTGGGGATTTTAAGAAAAAAAATGGGATTTTTGGTTTTTTGTTTAGATGATTTGGAACAAAAATTGTTCTATATACTTTGCCGTTTTATCTAAAATTCCAAGGAAATGAAAGTATTGTCCCATTGTTTACTATACTTGGTGAATTGGAATGGAACACTGATCCATTTGAGTGCCTTTTGTTTAATAAAAGTGCTATCTAGCGTAAGAAATGTGTTTGCCGTTTTCCTTTCAAGGGAGAGCTAAGATTTCATTAAAAAATAATTGTGAGAAAAATAGAGATATTTAGGGATTTTTAGAAACTTTTGGGGATATTTAGAGATTTTTCGAGGGATTTTTAGGGAAAAATCGAGAATTTCCCGATAGATTTTTAGAGCATTTTTCGGGATATTTGTGTCTAGGCCTAAATGGTTTACCAAGTGAACCTGTAGAAGAACCTTAAAGAAATACAGGGAAGGCGAGAAGCATGGATGGGCAAAACTGGAGAAGATTACGACTTAATTTAAGTTTATCACATGGAAGTGATATTTAATATGATGCTCAGAAATAATCTTTCTTTGATAGGTGGCAAACACTTCTCCATCATCAACATCACCTTTATTAGGTTGATGTGACAAAGTAGGGCAACATACCAACCATATTCAATAAAAGACTGCTTCTCTGCCAATTAGAATTCAGAGTTAAAAAGTGTACAGACCTACCTTAAATACATGACTTAACACCCCTTTGATAACTTATTTTACCCACCTGTTTTCCTGATAGCTTCTCCTGTTGTTGAAGAGTTGGTGGAAGCAGAGGGACATCATCCTGAGCCTAACAGAAACAAAAGTTACTTTTCGACAGGGAAGAGCAAGACGACACAAATTTGCAATATAAAGTTGAGCACAGACTTCTTGTGGGTGGCCAAAACGTCTCACTTCTTTAGTTGCAAGTATACGAATGTTTCCAAAACAGGCTGGCCTTAGCCTAGCAAAATATGATTATGAAGAAAAGACCTCATGTATAATTTGGAATTAAATACAACCTAGAGTAAGAAATTAAAAAAAACATATTGAACTAGAAAAATGTGAGCAGTAGACTTGTTTATCACAACTGAGTACCACAGCAGAAATTCCATGCCATGTCATGCCCAGCAAGTAGAAACAAACAGTTTCCATATTGGTAAGCACTCCCTTTGCAGTCAACGAGGGTAAATTTCAAGGTGACAACATCAATATACTTGACATTGAAGGAAATAATTTTATGATCAACTTGCAGAAACTTAAGCCTGGGAAAGCACCTGGTTTTTCTGGCTCTTGATTTGCATGCAAGAGCTGAAAAAAGCAGATGCAACAGAAACTGGTGTTTCATGGCAAAACAGTGTAAACCAAGCATCCACCAAAGTAAAAATTTGATCCGCTTGAAGAAAGTCATTGTAACTGAAGTGACTGTGTGTAAATAGCAAACGAAGACACAAGCCAACTCAAGTTTATCTGTTTGCGATTTAATGGTATATACAATACCTTTCTCTTAAGCGCCCAATACTTGTGGATCTTAGTAGCAAGTTCTTTGGGAAGGTTGAGATCTTTGGCAATCTCAGCAGGGCTGACAAACTTGTAGAACTCTTCCTCCATCTGCTTCAATCTACAAAGAGTAAATTAAAAAAATGTTACTTTCTGTCTGTTTTGCAAAAATTTTAAGAACTTAAAGGAGCTACATTTACATTACGGTTTGCGTATCTTGAAAACTTAAGCCTAAATTTTTCAATTTCGTTGTTTGTAATCCATGTCAATCTTCTCTATCCTTGTTTCTTTATGGTTTATTATCTCTTTGGTGTTTTTCTATCTTAGCAAACTACTTATTTCAGGTTTCCATCAATTTATAGGTAAGTTTGTACATGGCAAATTAACACAACATGCCATGATTGAGCTCCTTTTTAGTTTTAAGTCTGACATTTGCTAGTTTTTATCACACAGTAATCCATTTCCATTCATGACATCATTACTTATCCTCACTTTCTACCGTGGTCCTGTAATTTGTTGAGGCCTTTTGTGCAAAATAAAATCATTTATGTTGGGTTCCCTGTTAACTATCGGTAGCTATGATTTCTGGCTCCATTTTCAAGTTTATCCATGTGTCTCGCTTGAGAGCAGACGGGACCATGAGCTCCTGATTGTTATATTTAAGAAATTTTACAAATTCCATACAGTTTCTTATATTATTTGGACGCCACTATGAACGATATGCGCAAGCGCGGCCGCCATCTTGTCCAATATTTCTGCCAATGACTGTAGTCCGGTGATTTGTCCAGTTCTTTTCTATAACATCATCCCATGACTGGCAGATTTCCTTAGATCCAACTACGATTTAGAGGTTACCTCTTTTGCCGTAAATTCTCTGCATCTTCAACAGAAGTTGTTTCTTTGTCCTCTTCCTTAGTTTTCTTACTGGGCGACCTGGACTTGTGGCTATGCTTGGTACAATAACTCTACATAGGAATAACACAGAAGTGAGTTAACAAGCTAGTGGGCTTGTGAATGTTAAAAGCGAGTGTACTTACAATGTGCCTAACACCATCTGTAGCATTGTCATCCAAAACAGTCCTCATCTCAAGGCCATGTTTAAACCCACATGTTACGTGGAAGGCTGTGACGCAACTTTTAACCTTCAAAGCAAAAAATACAGAAAGAAAATATGCTAATGTTAAGAAAACAATTCACAGGTTATCTCCAGCACTTAGTTACTACAGAGTGAATTCTTTGATTTTATGTCTTGTCTCATATTAGGACTGCCTGCCCCAACATTGCATTGCAAATCTATAATATAAGTAGGAATTCAGGTGGGTGAAGAGGGTTATGTCTACTCATGCTAAATGGGGGGCATATTGAACTCCTGTAAGCGACCACTTAAAATGTCAAGCCTAGGTGGCTGTTTACAGAAAGTGGTCACATAAAGAGTTTAGACCATGCCAAGTCCAAATTTTGACTCATTAGAATGTGGTAATTACATAGTTACCCCATGTGTCAATGCTGATGTAATGTTTTATTCATGTGAAAAGACAGTTTCAAGAAAAAAAAATTAGCTTCTTCCCATTGAGAAAGTTGTCTCCTGTACATCCCAGGAATGTGATATTGTTACAAAACCTTATTATTCTATTTACTTTCTATTATCTGTCAAGTGGTTGCTTACGGGGGAATTAAAAACAAAAGAAATTTTAAACTTTTAGCTCTAAAAGTGACCATAATCATTTATGAGAGGTGGTCGCTTAAGAGAGGTTCCAAATATAGTGATTTGCTTGGGAAACTCTTGGCATTTTGCAAAACTGGCTGCTGAGGAGAGGTGTTCTCTTACGAGAGATCATCATCGCTTATGAGGTGGTTGCAACCAGAGGTTCAACTGTAGTTGCAATAAGCAATACATGGTGTAAACTAGACAATTTGCAAGGAAGATATAGGGATCTAAGTAATCACTCTAACAGCCAGTACCAAAGCTGTCATTGGTTTGAACTTACAGTGCATTGAATACAGGCTCCAACCTTCTCACGGCATAATGAACACACTAGATTCCACCTGCTGGCCTGTTAACAAACAGTGAGATAAACCAAATTTAGCTTTCACAAGATAGGGAAAAGTTAGAAATCATTAAAAGGAGTACGTCCTCAATCAAAAGAGATGCTTTCAACTTACAGGAATATTTTCAATCCTTGTGACAGGTTCCATCTTGGGAACATTTCCAAACCCAACTTCGGGAATCCACAGAGCACAACTAACATGAACCCAGCCCTTGCCATTCCTAAACACAAATTGACCAAAAGTTAATCCAGGCAAAACAAAGTTGATACACATACTACATGATACACATACTCAAATGGTACACAGGAAATGATAATCAGAGGTGAGGGAATCAACTTTTGGTTCAAGTTATTAGGAGGCTTGAAAAATCAGGATTACTGTGCAGGGCTGTGCTGTAGAAGCCCCCGGGTACCAAAGGAGATGAGCATTTGCCTCTAGGCAACAGGAAAAAACTTACTATTCTTATATAAGCTTATGTGCTTGTCACCCAGGATTTTATGGTTAGAAACCTTTGGACCCCTCATAATTTTCTCTTAGACCCTAGCCTTGCTTTGTACACTGTAGTTAACAGCCCAATTGGATTCAGTATAAAATTTCACATTCCTGTCTCTGTAAACAGGCTTTCTTTTGATCTGCTGCAAGGTTTAATTTTCTAGACAAGTTGGCTACAGCAGAGAAACATGAGCATTAACGATGAAAATCAGTCCTTGACTTAAGGACTTATGTCTTTCCTAAATAGAAAAAGCAACAGATAAAACTGACTTTGAATGATCAGATCACAAAATCTCCAAATCTTACTTAGTCCTTTTCATTGCACCACCAGAAAGAGGGCATAGAACACAGGAAGAATTCTTGATGCCCTTACGACATGGATGACAAAGCCAGCTACCGGCTGGAATGTTCTGGATGCCATAACAGGCCTGGTGGACACAGATGTCACAGGCATCACAGAACACCATCTCATTGGTTTCCTCACTATCAGGCTGTAAAAACACAGAAAACATACAAGAACCTGTCAGCTTAGAGGATGGGGGATCCAGACAAAAATTATACTTTGCTAAGGATTTTAGATGACAAGTAACAGGATCAGAGACCGATACCAGTGTTGAAAGTGATTTCCTACTGGAGGGGTGTCTACCCAATGCTAACAACCTAGCATCTTCCACAGCTTCTGGTAGTAATCTTGACAGAAATGAACCAAAAAATAACTTTTCCTTATTTCTATAAATACAATAACTTACAGTACAAAGTATATTCAAAGAACTTACAGACTGGCAAACATCACAGCACACATCCTCATCATATTCTATACTCAGGCCTTCTTGAGTGGCTATAGCATGCCCCATGTTGTCATAACACTAGGATAAAATTCACAAACAAATTGTCACAAAATGGAATTCAAATGTTTGGCTTAAGTGATACCGAAGATTTACTCAAATTGAAGAGTAGATTTGAAGACTATCAATTAAGATCAGAGTTTTCTGAGTTTTTTGTGTGCCACAGCTGTTAGCTAAATATTGGAATAATTTGTAACAACTTGGGATATTTTTGTGAAATTTCAGCTGTAGTTTACAAGAATTAAAACTATCAGCACCTCATCTGTAGTTTTGTTTTTTAACAACTACATGCCTCTGCATTCTTTTAATCAGAAGATACATTTACCTTGTTTTCAATGTATGCCAGTGCCTTTTCCAATACAGACTCTTCTAACTCCATCAAACCCTTGTTTGGCTGTGACTTGTTTAAACCTGTAAGCCATTCCACATCCATTCTTCCTAAATCATAGGGACACTTTGAACCTGGTGGTCTTCCTCTGGCTTTAGTTGGAGTACTAAGCAATTTGCTTGGTCTGTTGAAAATAGCAATGAATGATCCAAACATCAATTGAAGGGGTGAGTGGAATGAAGCCTTAAGTGACTTTTGAAAAATTTAGAGGCGGCTAGGATAGAAATACATAACAGCAATTTTCACAGTTTACTCTGGTTTTAGTTATTGTTTCAAAAGAAACAGTAGTTATTACTAGACAGTTCTTTCTGGACAATAATCAAGACAAGAGTAAACTGTAACAAGTGCTTGTAGGTATTTCAATCCTGCCTCAACATTTTCCAACAGTCACTTAGGGCTTTATTTCAATCACCCCTTTGAATTTATAACACAAACAACAAAATTATATACTGCATAGCAGACATTTTACTATTACAAACACCTAGCTGAAGACCTGGCAAAATTTTACAGAACTTAAGTGTCCAGTGTATTTTAACTGGATGTGATATTATTTCTACATGTACACCAATTTTATCTCCCGTCAGGGCCAGCTACAGGGATCCATATTTGCGGTCGTCCGGTCGTCTCAGACAACTATAATATGGTACGGATGACTGAGGTAACTCCAAAAGTCGTCCTCTGGATGAGTGAGGTTTTGCTCAACCACAGAATATTTCCAAAACTTCCTTTTTTTATTTTATAATGTACATTTTACCCCATCCACTTAAAACGTTAAGAATAACAGAGAACAACATACAACTTTTGGTCTGCAACGAGATTGTAAGTTTGGGTGCCATCTTTGATAGTGCAGTATTTTCCATGAAAGGATCGCAGGCTCAGTTTTCCTGTTGTTACCTGCTGGCATCTTTTAGAGCAGCGAGAGCTAAACCAGAAAAGACTCTACAAAATCATTTGTTCCCTGGACAACCTAAATAGGAACCAGTCAAGTAGGCCATCAGGCTTATTCGCCCTACTGACGACTCGGGAAAAAAATGAATAAGGATCCCTGCAGCTATGCACTTCCATTGTAAAGAACAACAAACATGGGATTTAAGATGTTAGTTGTAAAACCAACTGAAAAAATTGCCTTAGATGTTATTAATCCCACTAAACAGCAAACATAACTATCATCTCTTAATCAATGAAAGTTATTATTGAATTGTAGAATTGGAAAAAGCTACGTACAGTTTAAAGTTCACAGTCCTCTTGAACAATGGTTCCACTGGTCTGAAAAAAAGAGAAGACAAAATTGCATTAGTGAATTTCGAAGCTTAAATGATCAACAACCGAACAGAAAAAAAGCAATCAAGGACAAATCACTCACCTAAAAGATGGTTGAAAAACGCCTTCTGGATTTACAGGTACCTGAACAGAGACAAACGATAGTATGTTGAAAGAAATCACAAACAAAATTTGATTATTGGGTTTAGTGCATCATACCAGACTCAAAAGACAACTGCTTCTGGGTTACATCTTCCTTATCACTAGAAAAACCGACAATTTTTCTTTTAAAAGAGAATTGTGTCTCACCAAATGTACACAATTGGGTCTCATCAGATGTAACTTTTTATTACAGTTCTCCAAAACACATGAAAGCTACTGTGGAGTCAAAAATTACTTCTACATTTACATGTAGCAGTCATCAATTTACACAATGTACAAATGTTTGACAATAATGATTATATTGAGAATAAACAACAAAAACAAAACATCAAAGAAGAGTTACCACCTTATGTACTGGCTACCAAACAAACTCCTGTAACAAACATTTACAAAAAGCACTGAATGAGGAGAAGGGAAGTGATTTTGAGGAGTTGCAATACCTGTACTCCTCTCTCCCATTCCTGTCTCCACTGATCCGTTATAGTCATGTAGTTCTCTGGACTTAAATTCTGATGGTCTGGTAATTTCATGGCACTTATCAAATCAGTGCGAAATATCTGGAATGGTCACAAATAGAATGGGTAGAACTAAGATTGTGTTCTATTGGGATCAACTTAACCATATTGGGCTGGTTGGGTTTTTCATGTTCTATTGGGAAAAACTGTCTGTTTTTGGTTGATTTGGTTGAAACAATTGAGAAAGTGTGATTGTCACTTGCATAAGGACTATTTCCAAGACATAACATGTTTCAACCATATCAAAACAATCCAGTTGTAGTTGAAACAGTTGACCCCAATAGAACATGACCTACATGTATATAATTCATTAATCTTGCGTTAGTACACCTACTTGGGTTTTAAAAACAACCACATGCACACCAGGAGAATTTGCACTTATTTGGCCCATGCTTTGTCCATAACATTCGCTTTGATTTCAAAAATAATTTCTATTTACAAGGCTACAAAATTAAAAGTGAGAAACTGAATGTTTTCAACACTAGGTCATCTGCGGGGTAAACTTTACAGTGTAAAGATCATCTGCTAAATGGGAACAGTTTTGCAATGTATCACTAACAGGTCTGTTTGAAGATGGTGTCCATTGTTGGATCATTAGGCCTTTGAGGATTTTACCCTTTGCAGTGGATTGAGCACTGCAAAGTATGCGCCAGCTAAAAGAATGCAAAGGATTCCAAGCCCTAGGATTTCACGGTAACAATCATTTCTGATACTGTCGATAGTGTTATTATTATTATTATTATTATTATTATAGTGTGATTAAAAAATAATGGTACTGAAAAACTGTTTGCCATGGACATCTTAAGCCTTGCTGATCAAACTTCATTTGATGAATATTTTTCCTTGTTCTCTTCTCCAGACGTAGAGTAATTCCCTTGATTAGCACCTCATTATTATATATAAAGCTAAAACGTTGTTTTAAAAGTCCACCATAATTTAGTAATGATTCTGAAACTGTTTTCCCGTTTCGGGAAACATCACTTGGTTTTTAAACTTAAGCTTACTAGCCAAGATCCATGCCACTAAGAAGGTGTATATGTATATTGTTCATTTCATTTTCATACTATTTTTGTTTGCACTTATTTGTGTCCAAATCAAGCAAAGTTTGGTCTAAAAACTTTCAGCTAGCGATTGTTTTCCAGAGTCTCTGGACACAGAACCGAAAATACGTCACCAATGAAATTTGTAATCCTAGGGCTTGGGATTCACACTAGATGGCAAGGCAGGTGCAGAGTCACTATGACTGTTAGTATGTTCATCAAACCACACCTGCACATTTCTCATGGTCTCACCAATATAGCTGTCACATGCAGCAAGAACAGTCTCCTTTATAGACTGTGTGTAATCTGTGAGTGTTTTTGTCTCCATGGTTGAAAAGACATTTTATTTGTTGTGTTTGCCACAGGATAATGAGAATGTACTTGATATCTTGTGAAACCATTTAGTTTGGACATGAAAGTTTTACAAAACTAGCAAACATAAGAGCCCTATCAAACTTAAGTTTTTATTCCTAAGAATTTTAATTTAAGCATTGTGTGTTCAGAAATGTAATTAAGGCAACTTACCTCTGCAGGTTTACGACCCTCGAGAGAAAAACTGGCAGGTGATGGAGGACGAGATGACCCTATGAAAATAATAAAATCATTGGTGCAATTGTTATTATGTTAACTGGTGGCAAAGGCAACTAAGCCCAGAAAAACCATCCAGATACAAAATATACATGTACATCTACTGTTTCCGCCGTCAAAAAAGAATACAATGAAGCAATGCACAAGATTTAAGAATTCTATTTGAAGGGTCACCTTTAATCTCATCGGCAATAATTGAATTCAGCAACCTGTTTAATAGAGGAGACAGTTGTAAGGTTAATATGTTGATAAAAAATTACAAATACACACAGACAATGTTTCTTCCCCCTATTTTTTATTCATTTTGCTGTGAGGCACTGTCAGAAGTTTTAAGGGACATAAAAATTTATTGGGTACAGACTTTCAAAACCATAATCACCCTTTCACTTCTCCTTGCTTGGCTTTCTTGCTTGCCTTTTTATCTAAATCCACTTCGTCATCTTCTAGGAAGAAAAGCAATATATGTACAACATGAATAACCTTTCTGTTATACAGGCTGGTCTATACGTCTTAACATTATTCACTAAATGGTTAGAACCAACAAGTATATTTGATTGTGTTCAGATAGTGGTTTAGTTATAAGGACTGGGCACCGGGACAAAGTGACCAACTTAGAGGACAATAATAATTATTCTAAACTTTTTCTCATAAAGACATTTCAAAATGATTTGCCTGCCCTTAAAAGTCAGTTACCTTCCTGCCGAAATTGCAGAAAACTATAATAAACCAGCTGGTTAAGTGTAACTAACAGAGTGAGTGTAATCCTGAAATGTATTACTAGTGTAGACTGATATTTCAAAAATCTGAGTGGAAGAAACCTTCACTCAGTCACCAGTGGCAAGCCTTTTCAGGATTATCCCCAAACAAACAATTAGAACACAATCAAATAAACAAAGTCTTATTCATTTTCACAGCTAAGAATGATATTTAGAAATACATATCTGATTTTTGATATTCAGTAAATCTCTTGAAATTGAAGAGAGAAAAGCAAAACTGGTGTGAACAATCCTCTTGAAAAAATCCCAATAAATCACAAACTGAATCAAGAAAATTTCTTTTTCAGTTCTTTTCTCAATACCCTTTGAAAAAACCTAATGTTCTGTCCCAGCAATAAATATATGCTACAGGCTACAATAATTGACCTGTCATTAAATAAATGAACCAGACATCCTGGAGTGATCAGCATGGAACTTTGACTCAATATATCAGTTCATAATCAGCCAAACAGGTGTGGAGAGTTCAGTACATGATCACCAAAGAGCTATATATTTGTGGATTCTAACAAAATACTACCTGGAACTATTTAGAAATGTACTGAAATAGACTTAGACAATATTTGTAAATTCATACTAGATCACATAGTGTAACGCAATCAACGAAACTGAAGGAGGAAATCAGAGGCGATTATGCTCTGAGTGGAACTCCTTGCATGTTAGACCTTTAAACCCTGATTTTATGACGGATTGAACACACTGAATGTATTAGTTTAGTTTGATTAAATTATGGTGGCTGTGTATGACCTTTATGTACTTCCCTTATGGAATATATAGCCGTATCATAAAGTCTGTAATTTCGCTTATGTACTGCCTCCAGGAAATTACGCAAGTCGCATAATTTGATTCACATCATCCGATTCACCACAAATGTACAAGATCGTACAAGAGATGGAATTAGCTACCTAGTAGGAAATCCACAAATCCAAACTGGAGGCACCACAGCGCGGAAAGGAAAACATTTTCAGGCAAAAACTAAATCTCATAAATAATACATACGCTCCCCAGTTAAATCACATGGTTTGAAACCCGATAACAAACAATACCAAAACATGCAAGCCGTATACGAACGCAGTTCAGTGACCGTGGAATTAGACCGATCGCCATCTGCGAGTCCGGATTCAATGCCAATGTGATTAGGTTTCCTCCAGCATATAACCCCCGATATTATTTACTCGATTGGAGACACAACAGAACTTCGAGGATGTGAATATATATGAATATGTTTTCGCACAAGAGCATTGCAGTCACGAATTCAAGGGCGCTAAAGCTTTCGCTTTACGGAGTCATTGTGTCTAACAAGGATTCCAAAATTGGCTCTAAATACTGCACAATCCCGATAATGTTAAGCTTAAAACTATATAAGCGCAAGCCAGGCGAGGGCAAAGTACAAATCCTTCAATATCACGCCTTACATTGCGGCTGAAAAGATCCTTCATCCTCGCATAAATTACAAAACAAATGCTCGCAGCGACAAATGGAGGCGAGGTCTTACCGTCGAGAATGTCGGCGTTCCTTCTATCCTTTTTTGCCTTCGAACCCATACCAAATCTTGCGTATGGAACACTTAGGCATTTATCTTCCTTCTGATATTCGATTATTTACCATTGTACGACATTTTCGCTGATAAAAACCCTGATATTTTCAGCTTGCTAAACGGTTCCCGCCATCAACAGACGTCATTTTGGTTGAAGTCACTCAAGCACATCCAAATGACGTCACCATTTGGCCTGAAAGCAGAAGTCTAGTTCCCAGGGACTCACATCGGCCCGTTTGAATAGGAACGAGGTAATTATTAACCGTTCCTGACGGACTGGATCGACGTGTTGATCCCTCCCGTAAGTTGCCTCAAAATGAGTACTGATTCTGGCAAATCATTAGTCTGCGAGCAGGCTCTTTCCCTTAGTCTCTTCCAGGCATTCAGTTAGTTGAGACGCACCAGAACAAGCCCGAAAAACAGCGAGCGAAAAAATAAACTATTAAACACTCAATAAAGAATCGACACTTTTCAATTTACAAAACATGTTTCGACATTCTCATGTCATCTTCAGTCGCAAATGAGCTTTTGATGGTTATACATTTGAATTTTAAATTAAGGTGCGCCTCAAAACTTGCGTTACAATTTAATATGAAATACGCGGAAAACAAAAATAGCGCGCGCATAACAAGAACAATAAAATAAAACACAAAAAGGAACAATATAACTGGTAATAACCAAAGTTAGTAAATGCGGGCGGGGATTTTTTTTAACCTAAAAGGTGAATAAAAGATTTGGGGGCCTATAGGTCGGGTGATTCTGTTTGTCCATGAGCACACCCTCCAGGTTCCTCCATTTTGACAGTAGCAAGAGTGATTTTACAAACTTTGTGAAACAGTAACACCAGAGTAATCCACGTGACACTAATCCCGTTGTTTGCTTTCCTTAGATTTAGTAATATGCTGTAAAAATGTTGCTGTTTCACGGCGTAAATAAAAGCACTCTAGGTTATAAAGTATGCGTATTGATCGAGTCAAAGTGACTGACTTAACGCAAGTGTGATTCATTTAAAAATCATGGACAAATATGAAATCAAAGAAGGCGATATTTCATAAACAAACCGATAGATCGTGATAGCCTACACTGTATTTGCCATGATTTTAACCGCGATAGCTCCGTGTTTTGAACGAGTATTGTTACAAACAGTTGACTTATTTCGTGGTCAACAACGTGGTTCAATGGTAAAATTGTAGCGAAACTGTTCCGATATTTCATAAACAAACCGAACTAGGTGACAGGCTGACAGCTGAGCTGAGCTGAGCTGAGCTGAAGGAAGACCAACGCTGTTGCTTCACGCTTCTGAGATCGAAGACAACGATCGCAGACAATGCGCTTGTTAAGTCAAGGACGAACAGCTTTCGCTCCACGCTTCTATGAAATTAAAGAACGCGATCTCACACTATGCACTTGTCAGCTCAAGGGAAAACAATACGGACGAACATTTGCCACTCGATCTCGATTAAGACGGAATACGGCCGGGAAATGGCATACAACGCGACAACATGAACAGAAAGGTCGAATCCAAGTTGACACGATCGATTTGGATTGGTCGGCCCAGCTGCTATGCATGACCTTCACGTGATCCGAGGTCCAAATGTTACGCGTGATGCGCGTGAGAAAATAGCATTCTTTGCATTCCATGCATTCGTAGTGGAAGACTCAAGATTTCGGCAAAATCGAGTCAGGGCCAAACTATACAACTGCGGCGCATGCGTTTGTAAAAGCAACGTTGAGATTAGGATTGCGGGCTCCTTTTGTCGCCCGCAATTAGCACAAAAGTGCTAACAACATTAGACACTTCAATAAAGTTATTATTATTATTA
>CM042754.1:24661990-24674490 GCA_022496165.2 Catalaphyllia jardinei | reverse complement strand
GAGGTTTGTCCTGAAAGCCTCAGAGCCATGTTAGAATATTAATATATCGAACGTGGCCTATTCTAGGGTGCCGAAAGATGACAGACCCTAGGAACGAGGTTGAAGAAACAACTCAATCTCGTTTCCAGGGCCTTTTACATGGCCCAAAAAACAGGGACAACTCAGTTTGGTGTCAATTGGTTTGATCGTGTCGCTGTTAATGCGAAATCTCGAAGAGAGAATTCGAGTACAGCAATTAAGTTAAATAAATCTCTCAAGAATTGTAATTTAAACTAAATTCTAACACTGAAAATATCGAAATAAAAATAATTTCCGATCATTCTCTAGTGCTCTTGGATTATGGTGGACTCATAAAATGAATGGATTAATAAAAAAATTGTTTCTCTTAATTTCTTTATAATTCCCTCCCCCCCAAATTTTATGAAATTGAACGTTCCTTCCTTCTTTCCTTTCTTTCCTTTAAAATTCCATCCTCTGAAGAGTTACAATCCTTTCACATCTCGCGTGAAGCTCACTACATGGCGTCTTTCAAAAGAGAGAGAGAGATTGTCTGGCGTTACAGCACACAGACAAGTGCAAGATGTTTCTGAGTTAAAAATCTCCCATAAGCCATGCGCGTTATTTCTTGCGGGCAAGAAACATTCCAGAACATCTCAAAATTGCTTGACGGAGCTCACGCCCCACGAATTTTACACCTGAACAATGGATGATCTGATCTTTTGGCATACCTTGTGTAACAAGCAAAGACAGTAAATCAAGCAGTATTTAATTCTTTTCCCACATCATTCATCTGTCTTGACGTCGACTCAAAGATAGCGCTTGGATGGAGATATTTCCACTTCAATTTTTAACTCTATGTAAATTTTAATTTCAGAGGATTTCAACAAATGGCTTAAAGTGAGTCCTACCTTGATGACAAATATGCAAGCCAGACAGAACGAAACAACAGATGATACAACAGAAACAATGCCCCGAGCCCTGATAACAAAGGAAGCTACAGGTCATACGGATGAAGTAAAATAGAGGTCTGGAAGACCTACAGGATTACTGAGCCAGACAGCTGAAATACAACTAATTTCTTCATACGGGAAATCTGGCCGGATTCTCTCAATATTAAATACCTACAGATCATGCAGGAATATTTGCTTTAAATATATAAAGAAGAGTTAGTTCCGTGTCGTCTGAAAACCATCGTTTAAGCTTAACAGGATAGATCAGGATAATATTTCTGAGTTTATGAGAAGATTTTAAGACGCTAGTGTTATACGAAAATTATCTCTGGCGACATGACCGGACGCGCGAAAGTTTTCCGCTGGTGTGCACTGCCGTTACCGTCTTCGGTGACCTTCCCGTCCTTGAATCGTATAAAGGTTCCTAATGTTGCTAACGATGATGCAGAGGACATTAATGCCAAGCACTCAAATTTAAAAAAAATGTTTCGCGATAAGACCAATTGCTAAACAATATAGAACAGAATCCGCAATCAGGCCAACTACATCACTGGGCGACCTCAGATGGCGCAGGAATCACGATCTCACTGTGTTCGCGGTAATTCATTCCTCTCTAGAAATCTCTAATCCCTTTCGGGGGATTATGCAGCCCTTTCGAGGTAGCACGCATCCCTTTCGAGCGATTATGCATAACACAGTATGTTGTCAGCGCAAAACGCAAGCAATTCCACTGCGGCTATAGTAGCTCCTGTTACGGAGAATTTTTTCTCGGTAGTGTTTGCAACACGATAGAACTAAAAATCTGTATTGATAAACCCTTATTATGCCAAAATGATTTGCTCGTTGGCACTCCATCGACAGGTATACCTAGTTGATATGTTTGTATTTTTGGCTCTTACATAATTTTCTTTCCATCGTATTACAGTCCCAGTGTTGTCACCAAATAGTTCGAGCACGCCTTCCGTGCCTATCTTGGTAAACACGCTTACAGGGCTTGGCTCTGTCAAATGCCAACACAACTGAG
Source organism: Catalaphyllia jardinei (assembly GCA_022496165.2). Lineage (NCBI taxonomy): Eukaryota > Metazoa > Cnidaria > Anthozoa > Scleractinia > Caryophylliidae > Catalaphyllia > Catalaphyllia jardinei. Next base: position 24,672,516 of record CM042754.1, on the reverse strand, counting down.
AATAAGACGCGTTGTGCACTTAAAACTCGGCGATGAATTTTTCAGACGCATGTTCTGTCTTTCCTTGGGGATTTTAGTGATAACACAAAGGTTTTCAAGAGCAACCTCTTGAAAACTATTCAAAGAATTTTAATTGAAATACCTGTACTTTTGTTTTAGAAAAAAATAACATTCCATGATTACGACTGAGTGCGTGCTTTACTCGATATTTTTTATTAATATTATTGTATCAGTTGTATGCTCCATTATTTGACGCACAGAAATCTCAATGAAATATTCTCATGCAGCAACAATTTTCTAGTAGGTGGAATGAATTTTAATTGTTTATATAAGGAAGTCGCAAAGGGTAATCCCATTTATTTTAGTGCCAGAAGCTGTCGTGTGATGTGGAGGTCTTCATCGATATACTCCACCTTCGCAGATAAGTATACGCTTTCGTTTTCTCTTTTCATGTTCTTGTCAGCTTTTCGTTTCGTTTCACTACTCTTGCCCTTTCCCGCAGTTCTGTGGCTTAGTATAACCATTTCGTCGAGCATTTCTATACTTGTTGAATACTGGAAAGATGTGAAATGTTCTGAATTAAGAGATACAAGTTCGTTAAGACAAGCACATCGGTTTGAAAGTTTCTTACTGAATACCACATTTCAGAAGTAAGTAAACTTACTAGCTCTCTTTCGTCATTTTGCAACTGTTTGATGTTGGCCACTGCTCCGATACTTTGAGTTGCTAAGGGTATAAAGATCTGAATAATTTAATATCAACGGTGTTAAAATTATGTCAATAATATTTCCTAAGCATTTTAAGTCTTTTTTCATGCAGGAACAGTTTACTTCAATACAATGGCTAACTTAACTGCTTATGAAGTTTTTAATTGGAATTTAATTTAGTCGATTTTACTATAGAAGCGAATTTGTTGAGATAAGTTATACAGCCATCTTTTTCTTTACTTCAGGATTGATATCTGGTACATTTTCCGGCGCCTTAAAATATCAAAACATTTCATTAGAATTTCAGATACAAAGGCAGATTTGAGTTACAATTGCATTGTGGCTATTGTTCATTTGTCCTCATGTTTTCTTAATTGTTCTGAATATTTTCGTTAAATCAGAAATTGACGAATAGAATCAATTTTGAACAAACTTGCTTTGAATTCTGGCGAGAACATTAATAACTACCTGATTGTAAATAAAAGAAATAATAAGAGAACATTAAAGCATTTGTTAATACAGGCGATTCTGACCGGCCGATGTTATATAGCTGGTTTCTAACTACCGAACTGTTTGACCCACTGATAAGGCCTCATATTTTTTGACAGTTTCTTCTTTCCTTCTGGCACCAGACTAACAGAGGGGTATCCAAAGGAAATGAAACCATTTTGAGTAGCGTTGTTCAGCTTTGGAGCTCCGTTCTCTCCTTATCAGCCTCTTCATGTTGCGATTAACTGCAATTTCAGGTACGTTCTAAGTTTTACGTACTTTATCTTTATTTTCCAAGTATGATCTTACCTTGTTGCAAAGTCTGATTTAAAAATTCTGTCCAAGATAGCTATCACGAAGGATATATTGTTATGGTTCAGTTTGACCCTTGCTACAATTTCATGAACATTTTTTGTTCTAGTGTAATAATGATTTTTATCAAAATGTAACAGAAACCTTTTTGGATTGCAGGTTGTATTTCTTTGGCCCTAGCGCGATCGACCCGGAAACTGATTACAGGAAATGGTTGATTTCAGATAAGTACATCGTAGCCTTGTTATTTTATCGTCGTTTTCCTGGTAAACGGTTTAATTCATAACAAGATTGATCGAAATACAATTTTCCCACCAGAATCCCAGAACTAACATGTTTGTACGCAGCAGAAAAGCAAAATGCAGTTTTCTGGTTTCTTGATTTCAGGCTTGCGAATACAATGAAATATGCCTGAAAATAGCAAAATTGTACAACTACAAGACTGTTCTATAGAATGGAAGGAGAATTCATTTATTAAATCCATTTTAAAATGACTGGTTATCCTTGCAATTGTGATTGGCTCTCAGCGGTGCGAATTATTCAATTCACGAATTGCACTATCTTTTGCTCTAAATCGCATCTTTTTCTCAGCCATTGAGAATGGGACAGTGAAAGAAAACAACCAGTCAGATTTTAAGGATTTTTTAAACAAACCGATCACATTGTAGGAAAATGAAAAGACAAAAAGGCCATTGTGAAGTATATATGAAATAATTCACATTTGTACTGCGGTTATAGATGAATTTGAAGAGTCATCATGGCAGTAAATTTTCCAATTTAAGCAATTGGAAAGATGAAGCCTGAAACAAATCAGGGCTTCAACAGGCTTCCTTCCACACGGCTCGTGCAATTTCAGCTTTTTGAAAAACTCACTAGTGCAAATTAATTTCAAATTGAACTCGAAACCGTATGATTACCTATACAAATTGCACTCCACTCAGTTCAATTACCATTATTTACCATTGTCGCGTCTTTGCGCTTTCTGCGGCTATAACTTTCCCTTTCACTCTGCTTGCATGCATTTTTAACCACATCCCACAAGTGTACCATTTTCACATCACTTGTTATTCCTTCTGTGGGAACCCTGAGGTCAGGTGTTAGTTATACCATGCTGGCGAGACCTAAAAAGGCCGAAACAGCTGTCCATGGCTACTAATATTCTAAGCTCAATTTTTATTGTTTTTGGTAGTTATAGTGTTAATTACTCCTACCATTGTCGCCTTCGTGCTCTCTCTGTGGCTATAAAATTCCCTTTCACTCTGCTTGTGCATTTTCAGCAGCATACTAAAAGTGTAACATTTTCAGGTAACAGGATAAGCGAGAATTTTGATCCGAATTTTCTAACTTTGCGGGGAGGTTTCTGTATATCGTTTGCCCTTCTGTTTTGAGTTTGAATAAGCTAAGACTGCACAACAATAGCAGTAAAACATTAAAAACAAGAAAAATTAAGTTTTTTTCACCAACTGTTGCGGCTGGCGCAGTATTATTATTTTTACGATTATTTTACAAATAGAGACATTACTTACAATATTAACTTACATACAATACTAACGCTACTTACACCACTAACGCTTGTTACAATTCTAGAATTACCTGCAATACTTACAATACTAGCATCTCTTACATCAAAATAAAAATGAAAAAAGGGAAATAGTAATGAGGAAGAGTGGCACATCCCCTGAGACAAACATATTTGGTGCAGCTCATGCACATAGTGTTCCCATTTTGCTCTCGATTTCCTCAGTGCGTTATTTTTAAAAGCAATTGTACGTTCACAAAGAATCTTTTCATTAAGTAAAAGGCTGAAAATTTCAGTTAAAGCTGGGAGAGATTTTAATTACAAAATATAGACGGCACACTGATTCCAACGGCAGATATAACGACTAAAGGACTAAATTATTTTAAACAAAATTGCTCTATATTTCGGTTTGCAATAAAAACCTTCCTCGGGGACTGAGTGAAAAAAAATATGTGAAAAGAAAACCGTTACAAATAAAAATTTAAATAAAAATATGTGACAATGATTGGCAGGCTATGAGTAAACAAGTGTTAGATGTGGACATCACTGGCGTGCTTCATCTCTTCTGTTTATGCCAAACGGATGTAATGTTTTGGCTTTGTCCCGAGCCTTTCTTACTGAGTCACGTTTGCTGCGTATGAGTTCAATCGGGATGAGGCGGACGTCGTTAATAGAATGGCCAGCTTGGTTAAAGTGTAGTGATACTGGTGTAGTTGTGCTGAGTTGTTGGTGATTCAGGATAGAACGTCGGTGTTTCCCAAAGCGTTCATTGAGTTGACGCTTGGTCTCTCCGATGTATTGAAGGTGACACTTTTTACATTCTATTAGAAGGAGATTTTTTTTGAGTGGCAAGATATGGAATCGGTGATTTTTCTAGCTTCGTTAGTTGAAAAAAAGTATAGTTTGTTTCACATGTTTGACCCTCTCGTAGAAAAGAACAAGTGAGGAAATATAGGGCATTTTTGTTTAAAATAGGTTAGTAGTCCTTTATTCTGTTTTATTTCATTTTTCATATCTGCCGTTGGGATCAGTGTGCCGTCTATATTTCGTATTCTAAAATTTCTACTGATCCAGGTCTAAAGATCCTGCACTCTCACCGGTTTGTTGCTGTGGTTATACAGTTTTTAATTTCATTTGAGGTTTCAATTAACCATGAGAGAAAGATGTGATATTTTGCAATGATAACATAATGATTGAGGGCTTAAAAAATATTTGATTCAGGATTATAGCCGTATAAAATATCCAAAGCGCTTAGGGTGACATTTTCCGATCTCTTTTCTTTCCACCAGCTAATTGCCCTTTGCCAAAAAATTTGAAAACAGGGACATTCATATTGAAGATGAAATAAATTTTCACGAGGGTGGCTACAACGATCACAGCCCGGAGATGTTCTCAATTTCATTTTGTAAAGATTGTTGTTAGTTGGTAGAATGTTATGTACCACCTTATATTGTAAACATCTAAGTTTGTTTTCCATTGTGACCTTGAAGGATAATTCATAGACAGCTTAAGTCAAGATATTTTGTTCGACTAAGTTTCCTATCTACATTCGGAGGTTTAAACATTTTCAGACAAGCGAGCAGTTTTGGCCGTGACGTTCGCGGAAGTGAGGTTGTGTTCCTCACTGTTATGTTCTGAATTAAGAATTGATTTTTTCCATGTATCAGGGATCGCAGCAAGGATACCATTATAAATAAACAAAGTCCACTGGCAAACCATATTTTCTTGGACAGTCGGGTCTCGATAAAAAGTTTCCTCTTTCGTTTAAAAGATGGTGAATTTTAGTTACCCCTTTTCTATACCATGACGAGTAAACCATTGGTTCCATCTATTCTTATGAGACGGTTGTTCCAAATAGTTTCATGTAGATATTCCATAGCCGTAGAGGGGGTGTTAGAGTGCGACTCCTGCCAAATAGTCAGTATATCTCACACACGTGCGGTCAAATTTAAGCCGCGTGTGTCAAAATTACATTCGAAGATAAATCGACCCCCATATTGAGCTGTAAGAGAGAAGACAGAGCACCATTTACCACCTTCAGCTTCACAAAAGCGTTTGATCCAGGCTGCTTTAAGGGATTATCCATTATGGTGAAGTCAACCCACCATGTTAAGACCGTCTTTGTCCACAGGAAGTACTATTGTTTGACGTTTTACTTTATTGGGCTTGAAGTTCCAGATGAATTTGAAGCAAATTTGAGACACTTTGAGAACGGACGTATTATAAGCTTTACTCAGAAATTGCGAGTGTCTTAACAACACAAACTCATCCTATGAAAGTTAAATTCCTAGTCGTCCATTGATTTAAAATGTTCTATAGCGCTGCAAGCTGCTCTTCGAAGTTGATTTTTAGTGGTGGAGTTATAGCCGAAAGCTCCACCTAGTGCAAATACATATTCTTCTGGCCATACGATGTTGAATGGAGCGAGATTTTAGGCTTCCAAGCCACATTCCTTCAATTTTGGAGAAATCTATTTTCACACCTGAGCAGGTACCAAAATCATTTAAAAGACTGAATAAGTGACCAGCCGAACGCCCATCCTTTATAAACGCTGTAAGGTCATCTGCATACATACTTAGTTTTAATTCAGTGTCATTGATTTTTAAACCTTGGATATTTTCATTTTCTCTGATCGCTCGGGCAAGCATTTGAATTGCTACTACAAAAAGAAACCCTCACAATGGGCAACCTTGTCGAACGCCTCTGTAAGAGCTGGAAAAAGTCTGCCACGAGACCATTGTTCATACGTAACACAGCTTGTGATGTTAGAGTAAAAGGTATGGATCCATTTTCGAAACATCGGGTCAAAGTTCATGACCTCGAGTACTTTCAACAAGAAATTCCATTCTAAAGAATCAAAAGCTCTTCCAAAATTGATAAAGAGAAACATGCCTGGCAAGTTTTTTCCTCATACAATTCAATCACATCAGAAAAAACCCGAATATTTTCTCCAACAAAGCGATTTTTGACATAATCTATTTGATCTCCGTTGATCAACATTAGCAAGACTTTCTCTAACCCCTTTGCAATACATATTTCGTGGCAATTTTATTGCCGATATTTAAAAGGTAATCGGTCGCCAAGGTAATCTTTTTTTGGGCAACAGGGAAATCACTCCTCTTTGTGAGATCGACATTTCGCCGATTAAACAGTCTTTTAAAGGAATTGCAACAATCCCAAAAACACGAATAAAATTCCGCAGTGAGCCCGTCGAAAATTGTAGAAAATTGTTTAAGAGTAGATAGGCATTCTTCTTCGGTAATAAGTCCTTCGCAGATTTTCTGATGTTCACCATCAAGTCTTTCTTATGTTGTTGCAACTGAAAAAATGCGGTGCTGAAGCATTAAAAGTACGGGCTTCTGATATTTGAGAAGAATACAAGGTCTTATAAAACTTTTCCATTTGGCACAAGAACTTATTCGGCTCCTCTAAATATATATTTTCTTTTGTTTTCAGTTTGACGATGTGTTTTCTTTCATAAGAACGCTTTTCTAAATTCACGAAGTATTAACTGTTTCTTAATTTCAGCATGCTCATACCACCTAGTAGTTCTGCTTCTTATTATCGCACCTTTTATTTTATGTTCAGAGATTTTTTGTAGTTCGAGTCTTACGAGTTCAGCTTCTACTACTAAATTTGTATCCTGATGGTTTTGATCGAGACGTTCACTAAGTTTTAACTTGCAGAGTAGATCTATTTCTCTTTTCCTCTTTGCTTTGCCAAGCCGCTTCAATGCTGGGTTAACGTTAATCGGGTTTACGAACAACCCGGTCCCGGCCACTAACATGAAGTTAGTCTGACACGAGCCAGCGATCCCATCGAAAAATCAGCTCTTGATCGGAGGTCAACTTCAAAAAATCACGTCATGTCGCTGAGCTCTAAACTTGAACCAAGGCTGTATGTCTCTTTTAAGTCATTAGCTGCAGCATGGCCGGACAAAGAAAGCGCTATATATAAACATCTGCACGATTGTGATAATATCAAACACATACAAGATTTATACAACTTACCGGATATTTTCACTAATGAGAACAATTCACCTTCTACTGTAATGAACAAAGAATTTCTCACCCAAACCGTACGTGATAACACAAACATAATAGATCGCGATGATAATTGGAATCTATTACTATATAAAGAAGCTTATCATATCAAACGTTTAACACCATTTCTGAACAATGGCTTAAAAGTCAGTAGGGAACTCCGCCTATTCTCTTGACAGTTTCGTTTCTTTGTTTTTCATTTTCACGTGGTAATACTGTTGTACAATCTCGCAGTATTTAAATCTCTGCTACCTGTATCCCGCCCAGTCCGTAGATGATATAGATTTATATCGAAATATAACAAGCTCATAACATCGTTTCCTTGCATTTGTTGTCTATCAAGTTTAGTCACAATCCAAAATCAATTGATGGGTTTGCTTTTCTTTCCAACATGAATAAGGGGTTCCGCTTGGCGGTCCGAACTCCTCTAAAAGACTTCATCATTTTACAAAAAATATTCCATAGTTGCTTTTTTGTTCCTCGAAGGGTATTAGCTTAGAAAAACACATGCTTGCAAATGTCATCGAAATCCGGTGGCGATAGCATCAAACATAGGTGAGACGTGACCTAATGCCATCTCTCCAGTTGATTTAGAAAACGAAGTGCAAGCCACTGGAGATCAACGAACGCTTTTCATTCAACTAATTCATTCTGTTGTTTTTCACGTTGCCAGGCACCAACCAATAGCGTAGCTCCATATTTCTGTGTATAAACCACACAAAACCCACAATTCCTCGATTCGCTCCGACGAAAGGCTAGCGCTCGAAACGTCAGCTTCCGAATCTCTTTACGGTGGCCGATTCACATTATCAACTCAGTTGATAAAACCAAATTATCTTGTTATACCTCCCAACTCAAATACGTTTCCAAATTGTAGGAGAACGTGTCACGTGCCATTGGTCAAAACTCAATGATGCCCTAGGGCGAACAAAACTCAATGACGCCCTAGGGAAACAACACCTTGAACTTTGGACTCGCACGTGATCACGTTGTGCACCTTGAAACCGCGGGAAATTTGTGTACCGGTCGGCCTGATGTAAAAAGCCATCGAAGTAGGATGTTTCTCATTAGAAACGGCATTCATTATTCAAGAAAAGGAATTCATAGTCGCAAAAACATATCATGCAGATTAACAAAAGGGAAAATATGAACGTTTTGTGTCTGCAAACTTGTGGTTTGACGCCAAAAATGGGTTGCACACGTTTGTCAACTCGCTCGTCGATCGTGGTCGCCAGGTAGAAAAGTGTTTGTGCAATTTACAACAAAATATGCTGTTCCTGATCAAATCAAACTCAAAATACTTGAGTTAAGCATTAGAAGAGGCCAAAGCAACTTTAGTATTGTCTATGTTTTTTGTTAGCTGCAAAGAAAGACTGTTATCATGACTTTTCGATAGAACAGGTTGGTTTTGGCAGCCGCTCAATTTTGCGAGCGCAGCCAGTGTATGCAATGGCCTCAAGCAAATAATTTTTTTCGGAGCTTTTTCTATTTTTGAGTCTGGAGGTATAACAAAACACTTTGGCCCCTCGGGAAACAGTGAGTGTTGTTTTCCCTCGACCTCAATGTTCCCCTCGGCTTCGCCTCGGGGAACATTGAGAGTCTCGGGGAAACAAAACTCACTGTTTCCCTTGTGGCCAGTCATCAAGTGCTTATTGTAATACTCCCACCGACGCAGCACCACAGTTTCTTTAGAAACTTACCCCCTTCACAGGAGATATGACCTTGCTTGGTCATCAAACTGAACTTCATAACTATAGCTTGGAACTGTTAGCTTCAAAGAATACTCAGCTAGCCCTTTAATTTAAAAATTAAATTTGTCCAAAACATGGACGAAATAGGCACACAGAAGCGCATTTCCCTTTCGTAAACGGTCGATGCCATTTGTAATGGTCGATGCCATCATTGGTAACCAAGCCTTTTTTTCTGATGAAAGATGCCATATCTGCTTTAGTTTAGGCCTGGGAAAGGTAGAAACGGGCATAATTTGTTGATTGAATAAAACGCACTCGCTAAATGCTTAAATGTTCATATTTACACTGGTTTGCTTGCGGTTAGCTCTTATTTAATGTTTGGGACAACTGTATTATTAATGTTTAAGAATGTCACGTTTTATAATTAAATGTTGGGGAGATTTGGCGGATCAAGCTGGTAGTGTAGTGATATAAGATGCATGTCAGGAAGCAGAGGTTCTGGGTTCGATACTAGGTGGTACTTGCAAATTTTCCTTTTTCTTTAATTTAGTACAGAAAAATTCGTTTACAGTTGGCAAAAATTTCTAAGTGTCGCGAAAATGGCATCGACCGTTTACGAAAGGGAAATGCGCCACGCAGAAAGCCAATCACGATCGACAATTCTGTTATCGATTCGAATACAATATAAATCATAATAATGATAATGATAATGACAATAATAATAATGATAATAATGACAATAATAATAATGATACTAATGATGATAATATTGATGATAAATTAATAACAATAATAATAGTGATAAAGTAATAATTATAATAAAAAGAGTAAAAAATAAAACTTAATTTAAATAGCGCTATTTCTATTACTATCCAGTAGCGCTTTATAATGACTGAAATATCTGACTAATAAAAATTATTAGTATAAATTTACTGTAGTCTATTGCGAATCCGTGAATTTGATTGCCTATATTAACGTTTTCTATCTGCTGATACTCAACAGTTACCCATCAGTGCACATCGCGCATCACGTTTGAACCTCATGTAACATAATAAAACAGTTTTTTCTACGCGTTACTTGAAATTTTTTTCTTTTTATGCAATCAGACTACGGTAAATTTATAGAAATATCTAAAACACGAGTAAAATTAACTAGCTAATAAAATACCTAAGCTGCAAAACTCAGAATAATAATAATAATAATAATAATAATAATAGTTAATCTTTATTGAGGATGCCAACATCACAGAAAGAGTGGTTTACAGAAGGGTCCTCTAAAGGTAACTACAAATAAATATAATACGTAAAAATGTAAATATAGATACAATCGAAAAGATATAACAATATAACATACATTATTTAAAAAATTAACACAAATTTAATTAAACACTCAATTCTATGGCTACCTAACAGAGAATAATCTAATCTCGTCAAAACAGTTTGGTTTTCGACTGCAATCCTCGACTGCCACAGCTTCTGCACAGTTTATTGACCAGTTACTTTTCGGCATGGACAACGGCACCGCTACAGGGGCCGTCTTTTTAGACCTGACGAAGGCGTTCAACACCGTGAATCACTCCATCCTATCGCGCAAACTGTCCCGCTTTGGTGTGGATGATACTGCACAGAACTGGTTTGACTCTTTCCTTTCCAACAGAAACCAAGTTACTTGCTGTGGTAGAGCCCAGTCTGACCCAGACATAGTATCTGTCGGAGTTGCCCAAGGCTCAATCTTGGGTCCGCTATTGTTTATAATTTATATGAAT
>CM042754.1:24651705-24655197 GCA_022496165.2 Catalaphyllia jardinei | reverse complement strand
TGACAAAGTAGTGCACAGGGTAACGAAAGCCAGATGGACCAAAATCAACCTGACAAGTGTAAATCTTATGATATGTGGTAAATTGAATTGCAGTATTTCTCTATATTTTACAAACTGTGTTTTTATGTATTTTAGTGAGTCTGGAAGGTGAGTCAAAATTCACATGACAACTGAAAATTAACTACGGTACCAAGCTTTGAAGCAAGTTTCGCACTGCTTTGTCAAGAAAACTTAAAGGGGAGCAACTATTATTTACCTGTTTGACGTGTTTCTTATGTTATCAATCAGTCAATCAATCAATCAGTCAATCAGCCAATCAATTGATTGATCAATTGTTGTATCGTAGTCAGCAAGCTAGTTTCCAGGTATGCCATGAAATAATGAAGATAAAAATACAATGATGATGATGGCGATGATGATGAAAAAAAGAAAACTTCATTGGAAGGGTATAAAGTTAAGATAAGTTACAATTAAAAATGAATCACAAATTCAGATAGTGAAGTTACAATACATGTCAAATTAAGTGTGAAGTGTGAAATTCTTATCATTAAGGGTTTCTTGAAACTTTTAACGATAAAAATTAACGGTAGAACACGACCTTTCGACCGCATTCGGACCCCATTCGGGTTGTCCTGCCGTTTAAAGATCAGGCATCGGCTGATATTGTTCGTGCCCAACTTAAAGATTTAAGTCAGAAAGTCCAGACGACTGTACAACCTATATTTGTTAGCCTGAAGATTGGACGAAACCTCAAATTACAAGAAGCTAAGCCGCCGATTGTGAACCAACAGTGTCTTGTTTACAAATTTAAATGTGACCTGTGCGATGCAGGTTATGTTGGTTTCACATGCCGTCATCTACACCAACGTGTTGAAGAACACAAAAACTCTTCTTCATCAATCGGCAAACATCTTCGCGACCAACATTCTTTGGCCCCAAAGGATCTTACAAAGAACTTTAGCGTCTTAATGAAGTGCACGAATAAATTTGACTGCCTCATCTATGAGATGTTTTTTATTCATGAATTGAGACCTACTCTCAATGTACAATCTGACTCAATGCGTGCTAAGGTTTTTAAATAGTTTTTAAACAGTTTTTAATTAGCTTTTCACTCTTTTTTCTTTTAATGTTTCTATTGTCTTTTTACACCTACGAATTTCCTTACAAAACTTTTTATACTTCTTACGTGCATATACATCTATATATGTATTTACTGTCATTTTTTTCCATTCACTTGATAATGACCGAAGCGCGGTCGAAACGTCGTGTCCTACCGTTAATTTTTTATCGTTAAATGTGAAATTGTCATAAAAAATTATTGTCACACGTCTCACTCTCTCATAGTCCCCTGAGATTTATTGTTTTTAAATTGTTGTTGACTTGAATGTCATGCCAGAGGGATATTTAAGTTGGATTGATGATACTCTTTCTCCTAACTACAATTGCCAGACATCTTATAATGTAAGTTTTGAGAAACAAGTGGTGCATCAAGGCAATATCCGCTAGCTGATACTTCTCTGTTTACAGCATATTTGAATCTGCCACTTGAGAGTCACATGACAAATAGGGCTGTCTTTAAGTTTAGAGTCACATGTTGCCTTGTTTTCCACACCCATAGTGAACATATTGCTTTGTGCTTGAGTTCTGTCAACAGCAGGCAATTTCACCTGCAGCATCAAGGGAAGATGAGGTGTTCTCACCTATAATAGGTGCTACAAGCTATGACCCCTGCAAATTGAAGATGAAGAGAACCAATCGAATAGAAAGATTTTGTCATTTGTATGATTGACCCAAAGTTAACTGACACACATCTTTGTTATATTTTGTTCTAGTGCCACTCTTCTATCCAAATATCCAATAGTTAAGTCTCTTCATCACTTGCTTCCATCCCCAGAAGGTAAATTGATGTTTAATTCATCCATCGCTAAATTACTTTCTACTATTTTTCTTCTTTGTTATCTTTTAATAGCTTCACACACCTAAATGTGGCAGTTTCGTTAATTGAACTAAGCCCCTCCCCCTAGCACTAATTACCCTGTTTATTTTCATGTTTACTTCCCTGTCAAATCCCGGGGACAGTCCCATATAAAAAGGAACCCCTAAAAGGTACCATTATTCTGTATTGTGGGTGTGGCTTGAAATTTTTTTCACTCCTGAGAAGAACCAATTCTAAAACAACAAATTATATTTTGTCTTAAAGTACTACGCTTTGCAAGATGAATCAAATTATGCACTGTGATTGGCTACCCGAGTGGGCAAAGTGGAGCTATCTTGCCCGCTTGGGACTACCCGCCGTGTCCCACAAGAAGCATTTCCTTGAAAGCCAAATAGTAAATCCTTTCTTGACCAAGCTTGTTCGGTCAAAATGGCTGGATATTAGCCTTGTTCTTTTCTTGGGAGTTTATGGACCTCGACTCTGTCTTGGTCCACAAACTCTCTAAAAAAAGAACTTGGTCAATATCCAGCCATCTTTACCTCACCCATATATATTTTTATTTGGCTCAATACCCTGAAAGCTACTCCGAAAGCTCCCATTGTGGACTTTTTGAGGCTAAACTTCCTAAGAGATACCAAAACTGCGTTTCTGACCGCTTAAAGGTACAACGAGCAAACCCCCCCCCCCCCCATCATTTTTAGATAGTCCCCCTCTCGGGTAAAAAGAAACTTTGTAAGCCTAGAAATACCCAAGGAGTTCAAAACGTTTAGCCTAAATTTTTCAATTTCGTTGTTTGTAGTCCTTGTCAATCTTCTCCATCCTTAACCATCCTGGTTCCTTTATGGTTTATTATTGTCTCTTTGGTGTTTTTTTATCTTTGTAAAGTATTATTTTCAGATTTCGTTCAATTTAAAGGTAATTTTGTCAATAGTCAAAATAACTCAAAAAACAGTATTTTGGATGTGATCTCGAATTGTACAGAATGATTGATGTTCAGACATCGAAAACTCTCCTTTTTTGTGGCAGTATAACAAAGCTGTTATTTTTCTGTCATTTTTTCTTTCTGTTAGGGGAACTGGCGCCAGCTTTAAGTGCAACCATCAACATCACTGGCAACTTGGTGGACTTTGTTTTGGTTCACATGGGAAACGATCGGTAAGTCCAAAAAAATTGAAAACTTGACCGCTGTAACCTCCCGTGCGGGAGGTCGTGGGTTCAAACCTCGGCTGGACCAACACTCGGGTTCTTTAAATGACTTGGGAGAATTTGCTGCCTTTGTAATAACACCTGCAAATGGATAGACGCGCAAGTCTTCTCGGACAAGGAAGATAAACCGTAGGCCCCGTCTCCTGTACCTTCAGTGTTATATGGCTAGCAGGGGACGTTAAAGAACCCACACACTTCTCGTAAAGAGTAGGGCATGGAGTTCCAGGTGTTTGTGATCTGTATACAGCTGTAGCTTGTTTGCGCCTTTCTCCCTTGGACTGATCTGTCCAGAAAACGCTTTAAAAAATTAACATTCAACAATTCCGGATGCTTTCTTATTTGTTTCTATC
>CM042754.1:24644205-24646705 GCA_022496165.2 Catalaphyllia jardinei | reverse complement strand
ATCCGCAGTAGAGTCATGCCAGACAGGTTATTTTTATTATTCTTTCACTTTTGTTAAATCCCACCTGCTAGGTTTGATTTTAAACAATTAAAGGTAGACAACGAACTAACAAAGCATCCGTGAACAAAACATTTGGGAAGAAAATTACAGACGGATCTTAACTCAGTAAGGTTTTCGTTAAAAGTGAAGCTTTAATCATAAGGGCTTTTGAACAAGCGAGTGCTTTCCTTTGACAAGTAAGCTACAGCCACACAAACCATGGAGAAAGCAGCAGGTTAATAACTGCCACACGTTTTCGCACGAAAGGAACAGTTGTTTGATTCATGTGGATTCGTGACTAACAGAATATAATTGAAAATCTGCGGACAGTGTTAGTACTACTCGACAGAGCTGTCGCAAAGAGTTACGCCATAGAGAAGTGAGCTCAGCGTTTTAAGATTGAAGATCACGCAGTCACCCCGACAAATGTCGCGCCAATCCTGTTCACTTGTTAACTCGAGCCTAACGAGAGGGTTTTAGAATGTCCGCAAGACCACGCATTGTTTACGAGAGTGTATTGTTTCTGTGGGCGGTGGTCACATTGGTTATTTTAGCGCCTGGCCTGAAAGAAAAGCTGTTAGAAACTAGTTTCATCAAGGCCATGTTCAAGTGTCAGAGTATTTTGGACAAGGGGACTTGTCGGGAAATATTAAGCTATGAAATGGTCCATCGACTATTTCTAGCCATTGCATTGTACCACTTTCTTCTTGCTTGTTCACTTCTTCCAAACCTCCCAGCACTCCGCGAGCGACTGCAGAACCATTGCTGGATATTTAAGCTCGTGATTCTTGTTGTTGTTAGTATTGGAGCTTTGTTTATACCTCAACACAGTTATTTTATTGTTTATTTTCCTTACGTGGCCGTGATCGGTGGATCTCTGTTTATTGTATTTCAGTTTTTTCTGTTAGTTGATATTGCAGAGACTGCAGTGGCCTGGGAAACAGCGCAACAACAACAACACAAGAGCAAAATACCTTCCAAACTTCCACTGTATCTTCTGATTTTAAAGTCCTTTGAATTATTTGCAGTCAGCTTTGGTATTGTAGCTTTTATACTTACTGTTTCAGCGCGAGAATGTACTTGGAACGACATCTTTATTGCGTTTAATTTGGGAGCTTGTTTCATCTCTTTTGGTATTTCCCTGCATCCACGAGTGAGACCTGACCTTCGGCCAGCGGTTATCTTCTTGCCATGCGCAGTGGTGATATTCCATTCAGTTTTTGTCATGGTTGTTGCACTCTCAACACAAGATAATCCCGGATGTAACCTTGAAAGAACGTTTCTTTCGGGAAAGGAGCTTAGGATTGGAGTAAATCTGAGAGTTATTGTAGCTCTCTTTGTGATGCACTCGACATTGTTTTATGAATGCTTACGAAACAACGATAATTCTTTCGTTCTTGGACTTTTGAGAGACACGGATATGGATAAGGGACTGATTGAACAAGAGGATGAAAACGAAGAGGATTTACCTTACAGTTACCCCGCATTTCATTTCTTAATGTTAACAGCATCCCTGTACACCGTAGCAACTTTGACAAACTGGTGTGGTCCGGTAATAGACCAGTTTTCACCGAGTGACAAATCCATACTTGTTGAATTACAGACTCACTGGAAACCAGCTCAAATAGTCACCATGGTAACATGTTGCGCACCCGTTTTACTGTACATTTGTTTCATGATCTTTGCTATAGTAACACGTGAACCACAGTTTTACCAACCACAAGTTTTATCAGGAAATTATTCCAGCAGAGCACCAGAAGAAAGCCTTAAGAGCATCAACAGTTTCTCTCCTTGCACAAACAAGAAAAGCTACTATAAAAACAAACGAAGTAATGATGCTAACGACGAAATCGATTTAGAAGCCGCTTGTGAAATGCTGAGGACTGGTAATGAGCGTGTGTCCAAACGCGATCTGAGTTCACGAAGCTGTGGTGAAAACTTGGTCATAAGGTGCAGAAAAATTCGAGACACTTCCATCAATTTTTACCATTTTCCGAGAGAAATCTCTCAGTCGTATTATGGAGGTAGAAGTGGTAGTAATGCTTGTACAGTGATTGCTGTGTTGATAGCAAGAACGTTTTGCTGTGGGAACATAAAACCGCAGCAAACAGAAAGTCTCAAGGATAGTTGGATTAACTTGGTCAGTAGTTGTATTGCTGAGGGGAACAGACTGTATGACATGCTTATCAACTCAAAAAAACAGGGTGCTATTTACTTGTCCGTTGAGGACGTAGTTGAAGAGTTTGGAAACACTTTACAAATTAAAAATCTCGGCTGTTCTCTTCCCGTCAGCTTTGTTTCAGAAACCGAGACTGCAACCGTTGGTTTTCAGCTTGAAAGATTACAGAAACTTCAAGAAAGACTTGCAGTTATATTTATCAAAGATTCCCGATCCGGGGTCTTTCTTTTTGATAAGAACAGCACCCTCCTGTTTGCTGACAGTCATCCTTATGGATCAGGA
>CM042754.1:24629205-24639205 GCA_022496165.2 Catalaphyllia jardinei | reverse complement strand
TAGTGTCCAACAGTTTGTTTTGGTTTTGTTTTCCCCGTTCATGGCAGAGAAACCACATTCAAGTGTGACAGAATGTTGTAAACAGTTGCACTGTCTTGCATTCCTTAACGTTTCATAACAGACTTCACCTTACAGAGACTCAGCCGATAGCTCTTGTGCATAACGGAATTTTTTTCCCACGCTATTCCCTTCATAGGAAAGTGGTTTGATCTCCAAAACCAGCAAAATGGCTTACGAGAAGTCTGTCATTAACATTAATATCAACTTTGACAACGATCAACCCGGTGCTCGTCCACCAAAACCATTTTTACCGAGGAAAGACCGCGGCAAAGACAGAATTGCCACGATCCAGCCAAGCGCGGAAGCCCAGAGGACGACAACAGAGATACAGAGAAGAGTTCTGGAGCTTCAGAAATTTCGACGGGAAAGCCAGAGCGCTGTGGAAGCACCATTGTTAGTGACGGCTCTTATAAAGAAAACCAATCAAAGGCTTGACAAGATTGAGGTTAGTACACTAAAACAATAGATAAAGTCACAACTTTCTTTAAAAGTCTGCTCAGCTCAATCTTGCCTCTCCTTAGAAAAATAATTACTGCGGGGAAACCATCAGAAAGGCACCTTGGAAACAAACCTTTAGGATAAATTGGAATTTCATACATGTATGATCACATAAAGGACCTAAAGATTAATCGGGTTAGAATTAAGTTTCTATAAATTTTGTTCATATAACGCAATCCCTCAGTCGCTAGCGGAACTGAAATAACGTTCTGTAACACACTGCAAGCTTCACAAGTTTGCAAAAGGAACAGAAAACTGTCGTATTCCCACCTCGGTCATACTTCTTATCGTGTTTGAATCTTTCTATACAATCACGCACAACACTTTTTTATTTCTTTTATATCAACACAGTTTAGTGAAGTACGTGTTCTGTCTACATACTTTGTGGAGACCGTAAACAAAAGTATTAACCTTAGCGGATTCGGCGAAGAACCTTGAACACAAAGGGTGGAAAAAACGTATAAGGCAAGAAAGCTATTCAGTTATTGCTTTATCCAGCATGCGGGAGAAAAATTTTCTGAAAACAACAAGCCAGGGAAACAGAACACATTTAAACATGGTAAAACCCCTGGGATACTTCTAGAGTATTTACTTATACATATCGGTTGCCCAACGGTTAGCACATGTAAACCTGGTAAAACCCAGATCGTGGGATTCCGATTCGAGCCATGGCCAGGGACAGTGTGTTGAGTTCTTGGCCGCCAAGAAACTTTACTCTCACAGAGCCTCTCTCCACTCAGTAGACTATTGAACTAGTTTGCCATCCCGTCACTTCATGCTGCACAAGCCGACAATCTCTAGATCTGGTGATATGGACCTGTTGACCCGACGCAGGTTCATGAAAATCTCACTTGCAATCTGGGCAAAGGTTTTGCTGCAATGATCTGCAATCGCCATTACTCCTTCTTGAACAATAGGGCATGTACAGTCTTTAGATTCCCCTTCCACCTCGACCCAATCTCAGCACTCCAGGCTGCTCCATCGTTTGACGCTGTCACAAGTTCTTGCTATCCTGACCTCCGCCTGTTACTTTGTCGTACTTTCACCTCCTTTCCTTTGCGCGTCCACAGGACCAATCCAGGTGGTGTACGGGGCCAATCTATTCCATTTTAACATCCACAGTCTCGCAGCACCATATTAACTCAGTTGTCACGAAGTGCATTGTTAAGAAACAAATGCGCGGCTGTGTACAAAAATGATCATTCGCTAGTAGGTAAATTTATTCGTCTCCTCATTTGCTTCAACATCCGGATATGAAGTTAAAAATAAAATGGATGTTTAAGCCGGCTAACGCGATTTTCAAGTTATAAGGCTTGACCGCGCGAGTTAGCTAACCGGGGCAAGTGGAAACTTGAACCACCTCCCAAAGCTGCGTGTAATTATTTACACTGTGGGGAAGTGAACTCAATAACCTTAGGCCCGGTCCACACTACACCGGAGAAATTAAAACGCAGCTTTATTCCTGCGTTTAGACCTACCGTCAACACTAATCTGTCACGAAAACGGAGCCTTTCAAAAACGTTCTTCAAACCAGCTTTGCGTTTTAGTGCGGAACTTAGGAAAACATTTTGAAAACGGAGCTTTTTGAAACACGGTGACGTCACGATAATCACGTGATTCCCTGCCCGAGTTTTCCTCAAACACATTCCAAATGACTGGAAATTGTTGCGTTTTCAAATTTTCCCGGCGTATAGTGTGGACGGAAAACATTTTCAGAGTGAACCTCTGTAAACAAATTTCTTTGACGTAGCTTGAACGGCTTAACCACACGTGTTTTCACCCATGACACGTGCGAATCGTTTTCACTGCACACACATGTGCACCTTACATAGATCATCATAATTGCAACTAAAAGCTAGTTATTTTGGTCTAAAAAAACATCTATTTATTTTTCAGGAGAAGCATCAGTCTCACCTTACGGTAAATATTGCAATGTTGTTGTTACTTTTAAAAGAAATAAACGAGAAATTGTTACTGATTTCTGTTCCTGATTTTGAAAGTTCACTTTTTAATCAGAATTCCGACCACGTAACAGCGCTTTATCAAAGAAGGAGTAAAATCAAACGGAAGGAAGTGGCGCTGAATGCATTATATGACAACCTAAGCTTGTGGTGTAGATTCGTAAGCCATGTTCAGTTGTGTTTGGCGAGGGAGATTAGTTCGCTGCAGCGTTTTGTAAAAAATTTTAATACCTGTGGACAAGATAAAAGCCCGCTAAATATGCTGTAATTTCCGCTATTCACAACAATCGGTTTGTATAGGGCAGTGAATTAATTAAATGTCACCATTCGGTGGAGAAGAACAAACCCCGCAGGAAATATACACCCCATATCACCTGCACTACTCTTGAAAATATTCTTTCATGTCATAATATTTACAAACGGCTCCGTTACGATGTTTGTGAAGAATGATTTTTGAACATATATTTAAAATGAAATGCCAAAAAAAATTTGCATCTGCGGACATGAGTAAGGTAGGAACTTTAAAGCATGTTTTCGTTTAGTTAAGAACGTCAGTGACATGTTAAACCGGTTGATAGTGTTTGGGACGTCGCTGAGAAGATTGTTAAAGGGGAAAAACTCTACTGAAGTTTGTACTTGCAGTCACCGTTCTGGAGAAAACACGACTCGATCGGTCTTAAATGACTATTTTGTTTTTCTTTTGTACAGGCTTTGGAGAAATTTGTCTGGGCTGCTCGAGTGGTTCATGTTCTTGTTTCGTCCTGCATGAGATGGAGGAGGTATTAAGATTCATCAAAAATTACAATTAAGAAACAAATTCAGTGTCTTTTTGCTTGTTTCGGCAAGATAATCAGGTTATTTTCGAGATTCTAGCTGTTTTGATTTAAAAAGTTACCGCTGAGCTTTGCTTGAAATACAAACTGTAAGGTATTATAATTTCCAGATTCATCCCTGCTCAGTCTGTTCCTCTGTGTTAAATTAATTTCAGTGTGCTGTGAGATAATTTCGCCGATTCCCTTATGACACATTTTTCTCCAGCCATACGGAAAGAAGAAGTCAGTTTTCAGATTTGTGTAAATTATATGACGGACGAAATGAAAACATTTAGACTTGACCAGATTAGTTGAAATGTAATTTTTACTATTGAATAAATGATTTCCACGCGAAAACAAATTACGTGGGTTTTGAAAAGAAAAAAGAAGCATTTCCATTCCGTGGAAAAAAAACGTTTACGGTAGATTTTTTTTGTTTTAAGATGAAATGCGTTTTGAAAGCTCTTTTCAGCGCCATTCGCGTTTTCGTCTGGTGGACAACAATATACATTGCATCTCCCAAAATAGAAATCTTTAATCTGAGAAACTCCCTCCAATCGGACTCCAAACTGCAAAGGGAAACTTAAAACATTTTTGCGGGTTGTGTGAAGTCGAAACTTTGATAATGTCACAACAGTTCAGTAACATTTTTCAGTGCTTTTACCAGGAAAAATTTCCCTTGCTTTGTTTCAAAAGAACTTTGTTTTTTCTTATAATGCACAGATACAAGAGGTCCGATGACAGCACTAAAAGCAGCCGAGCTTCAGCCCAATCAGGGACAGGTAAAAGCAGTCAAAACAATTCAGGAATTGGCTTTGGTTCACGATCATCTAAAGGAAAAAGCAAGGTACACATTTTCCTTTTAGTTCGTTTAAGCACAGCGACGGAGTTAAGGATTGCTAGAAAACTGTTCGCTGGATGTCTTGGAAGCAAAAGTCATTTCTCAGGAGTGTTTTTTTTTTACCTTAATTTCAAAAAGACGGCACTTCACTAACTTGACACGTGGACATGGGGTAAAAATGTTCATTCAGCACGCAATCGAAATTACACATGATCTGATTTTAGTTTGCTGCAGTAAACATTAGAAACCACTTTACTTTTATCAGATCTCGGATGAACTTCGTCAGATCCTGACATCGATACCCAGAGCACGGACAAACGAAGATCTTAAAAAAGTAAGTCGTAAAATGTTTTTCTTTTTTGCCCTGATCTGGAATAGGCTCAGCTGAATTTCTTTCTTTCACAGATTCAGAGACTTTGTCGTAGTACGCGTGCGTTCATGATATTTCCGCTGGAAAGAGAAGCTGACCTGTCGCGTCTTGTAGGTTATGAGAGGTACGTATTTTCCGACTGTTGGCCGATTGACCTGAGTGGTCACGGAGAGTTGTCGTAACTTTCCGAAGCTGTCGCCAAGATCAATAATAGCAGTGAGGTGCTGCTTTTGTTTTTTTCCCCAGAAAAAAAATATTGCTATTTTATTTTCATTTTAGGTACGACAATGGCCGAGTACTTGCTTGTCAAGGAAGGGTACCAGAAAGGTTTTATTACGTGTTATCTGGAAGAGGTAAACTGTTAAAGTTGTCTCATAAATTAAAGTTTAAAGACTGACCTTAGGATTTCTAGCCTTTAAATTGACCAACATTCTAGTCTTAAGGCCTTTTTAAAAGTTTATTTTCTCTCCGCTCTCTATTCTATCTCAAGAGTGGATGTAGCCACTAATCGTGAAATGTATTTGAAGATAAATAGGTCAGCTCTCCAGAGAGTTGAATTAATATAAGCTCATAACTTACAATACCTTAGAAACACGACACAGAAATGCATAGGAGTCGAGATAGGACAGAAAAGTGCGAGCCTAGCAGTAGACAGCTCTGATTTTGTCGAAGACGTGCAGTGTGTCCATGTTAAACACACTTTTATACACACACACTTTATTTCAATTGAATTTACAAATTGCTTTACAAATGAAAAAACTGATTCGCTGGTAGCATTAGGCTTATCTAGGAGGATCAATTATTTTTAATAAACAAAATAATACATTACAAATAACTAGAGTAGGCTGCGTTGCATGCGTAAACGGGGACTGAGGGTGGGATAGGGAGGAAAAAATGCCAGTCTCCCTCCTCCAATCCGCGCTTTGCCTTGCCCCCTCCCCTGCTTAACGCCTACTACGCAGGCTACAACTAAAGAGGCAAGAAAAATGGAAAAAAATTAACATTACTTTACCTTTAAATGACAATATTTGTTGATTATTATTAACTAGTGAGTAAAGTCTGTGTGTATGACCTGGCTGCTGGCGTTACAAAGATGTCATTTGGAGAACTCATGCAGGGGAACACATCTGATGTAAGTTTATGAAAATGTTTGAAAGGTAGCACAGCACACTGCACGTAAATACATAAATACATCCCAATCCACGACAGTTTGTGGAGCTGTACCCGATTCTAGTGCGGCCGTACGTTTATTTGGCCCTATCAATGTCTGTTATCATACTGTTCATGTTATAATTTTTGTAAACAGTGCATAAAAATAAAAAATCTGAAGAATCTGAATCTGAATTTCGACGCGTGCAGCGCTCATACGGGACCATAGACTTCGAGCAGTCCCTCTTTTCCTCGAAAATCCTTGGAAAAGAACGTGACTGTAAGCGTGACGTGAGAGTGGCGATGCCGCTAGTGGCGCTGGGCGTTGGAAGACACGCCCACGCCACTAGCGGCTCGCGGCATCGCCACTCCGACGTCACGCTCGCGCGCTTACTTGTTTTGCGTTTTTTGCGTTCTCTCTCTCCCCTCTCCCCCTCCACAGATTTAGGAAAAGAGAGACTAACGGGACCATGTTTTTTATGGTTTTACAAGGAAATAGCGCGGGAGCGATCAAGTCATATTTTTCAAGTTATTTATGTAACTCTCCAGTGTGAAATCCACTGATGTAAAAAAAACCTCGGGAACGGGTTTAATAGAATGAATTGAGTCCTTTGACTGCTAAGAGCAAAACGCTAAAAAAATATGTCTATACACGCGTAGCGTAATTGTTTCTGCAAATTTTTCACCTTTGAGAGACTTTGCACCATGGGAATTCACTTGCCACATTTTTTCCTTTGTTGCTTTAAGCCCGTGGAATTAATGAATGGGACAGTGAGAGAACAGTCTCTGATATGTAAAGGCCCTGTTGAAGTGCTAGTGCTTGATAAGGAGGTAAGAACTGGCTGCGTAAACAATGATTAGAGTGATTTTTTTTAGTTCCCAACTACTTCCCTTTCCTATATAATTTACTCAAATTGATTTTGTGTTTGTACTTTTGGTCGAGGGGTCTAGTCCCTGCTGCAACGAATTACGGTCGTTTCGCCCCAAGTAAAAGTCGTTTCGCCCTGACCAAAAGTTAGTTCGCCCGAAGCTTTTTTTATACGATTTAGAAAGGGATAAACGGTTAACTTAAACAAAGCAAGCACTGTTGAGACCCTATGAACTCCACAGGTAAAAGCCGTGGAGGGTCTGTTAAGTTTTCAAATACAATCGGCCATCGATCGATCAACGGACTTTGTTTGACTTTGCTATGCGAGTGCAACAACACTTCTGATCTACGCTCGTAATCAAACGAATACATTTAAACTCACTGGCTCTTTAACCACGCAAAAGGTTTAAATGGCGTTTGATGCCCTACAGGTAAAAGCCGTGGAAAGTTTAATAAGTTTTACAAATACGATTGACCATTGATCAACCGGCGCATCATCAACATGGCGTGTTCGGGAAAGTAGAGATTGGGGAGAGTGAAAATTAGCAATTTTAAACGTCACTAACAACCTCATCTTACAAAGGTGACATTTCATTCCTCTAGTAATTTGTAAATACCCTACAAATGACTTAAAATGAAACAACTTTAAAGTTGGGGCGAAACGACTTTGACTTGGAGCGAAACGACCTGGGGCGAAATGGACTTGGGCCGAAACAACCTGTTTCCCCTGCAGCAAGTCGCGGGGACAACTCCTAAAGTGTGAACTGGCGATTTTTGTTTCAAAACCTAGTCGCAGGGACCAACTTTGGTCCCTGCGACTAGTCCCACGAATTCAAACCAGTTTGAATTTCTGGGGGAAGGCCCGCGACTTGTTCTTCAAAACGCTTCGTGTGAACTATTCGTGGGACCAGTCCCTGCCACCAGTCCCTTCGTGTAAACTCTTTAGGGAGCTAGTTGCAGGGACTAGTCCCCTCGCGTGTGCCGACCTTTAATATAATTTCCCACAAATGGCAAAGAAGGCAACAGGCTTGATGACTACAGTCTCACACCTGAATTTAAGTAAGCTTCGTTGTTTAAATGATCTTAATTGAAATTATTAACATACCGACTAAAGCTGAAGAAAGACGTATGATCCAAATTTCGTTCATGACCCAAGACCCGAACATTAAGACAGGCACAATCCTTAATCTGCGCCAAAATTCACACCTGATCAACCTACAGTTCTACAGCGTTTTCAAAATCCGCGAATTCGCCCGATTTACTGTCTTGTTTATCATGAAATTCTAAGAAAAGACAACTTTGCATTAAAATCTTGCTTTTAATCATCGTTTTAAAAAAGTTAGAAAACAAAGTATGGTTAAAATGTTTTTCGCGGGACTTTGCATAGACATCAAAACTATTGCTTGTTCATGTGTGACATAAATGAACAGGTAATTAATCACGGACCATGCACATGACTGCCCATATACAATGCTCAAGCAATCATTGTTAACTTGTTTCCACGCTGTAAATTATACTGGGCTGCGCTAACGAAGAAACTAAGACCAACTAAGGGACAATATCAACTAATAATTGTTACCTTTGGGGAGCTAATGGCTTTCTGGGTGATGGAGTATGGTTTGGTGAATTGAAGTGTCCTATGCAGTAAAGAATCTAACTCAAGTTTTCTTTGAGGATTTCATGGAGCTGATGAACACAAGTCCAGACAGTGGCTTACCGATTGAAACATTAAGGTACTGTTTAGCCACAGCTCTTGTAATCATTAAACGGATACATCGTTAAACTTCGACACTTATGGAGTCCACCTCTTGGGGTCAACCAAATGCTTCTTTCCTGAACAAGACGGCGGAACGCAGGACGACGAACAGCTCTGCATAATTTTGTGCAAAATGCTTTTTTGCGGAAGTTTAGTCAATTCAGTTTTCCTGAGGGTTTTTAGAAACAGGCCGTATTGTGAAAGTTGCTTAGTGCCGGACTAAAGCACAAATAGTCGCTTTACAGTTACAACGATGTCGCTTTATTTATTGCAATGTCGCAAAACGCACTTTGTCAAGTCTCTTCATTAATTATTCAGTGTTCCACAAAAGTTCAAATTGAAGGTCGAAGCAAGCACTAAAAGCATTATTAGCAATGCAAAATTCAGGAGTAAGGGCGTGGAATACAATCTTATTTGGCAACGTTCCGAAGAAGGCGAAGAATTCACGTATTAGAAGAAGTTGTATGTAACGAACTTTCCAAAATGTCCACCCATAAAATCTTCCGCCAGAAAACACTATATAGTTCCTGATTGATCAGTTTTGTGATTTTCGGTAACTTTACTTTAATTACTAGACTGACAAGAATGTAAAAGTATTTTTCTTGAGACTAATCATTTTTTTCTTTCTTGAATCTCGTTCAGGTCAATTGAACTTTTTCGAAACTTCCCACTGGAAAAGTTTTTCGAGGAAAAAGATGCCATTGTGACCAAATACTTCGCGTAAGTATGATTATTCATTCATGTAAATCGTTCTACAAAACAGGGACTGTCGTCGAGTTGTGTTCGGCCAGAACTGAGCGCTCGCCAGTGGCTGTTACCCTTTCGTTTAGCGTGGCTTCCCCATCTTGCGACATAGACATACGCCTAAGCATGATAAACGACACCCAAATGCATGCAGAAGCGATGTCGTTTAACTGCCATTTCTAAAATCAATTCTATTTAGAAAATTGAAAACTAAACAAACAAACGGATGCTTAAACGTAACTAGATTAAGAAGACAATGGATAAAATAGAACAATCACTCCAGTCTCGATACCTGCGTTTAATAACTGGAAATCTAACCAACACAACCCGCCGAAAATCAAGATGGCGATTTGCGAGGAAACGAATTTTAATAGTTTCCTGTTCTCCCCACTTCGGTAAAGTCTGCATTCTCTACTTGCACAAATCCCACAATACACCTCTTTTGGCCCCCCCCCCCCCCCAAAAAAAAAAGAAAAACTTGAATACGAATTGTTTTAGATTTCTCTCGGGCCATCTCCATGTCCCAGGAGAAACTGCAAACAATGATTATGCAAAATATTGGGGAGTGAAAGAGGTGTATTATGGGATTTGTGCAAGTAGAGAATACGAGCCAACTGTGGCCTACCAGTCTGGAGCTTATCCCGATTTCTGTAGCATGAAACGACTAGGAGTATTTCTACTCCCCCCCCCCCCCTGGATGGGATGCTAGTCCATCGCAGGATTACCCCCAGCTTTAAATTCGCCGGTACCCATTTATACACCTGGGTGGAGAGAGATGCTGTGAGAGTAAAGTGTCTTGCCCAAGAACACGAAACAGTGTCCCCGGCCAGGGCTCGAACGCGGACCGCTTTAATGGGGTTTGTGATATTAAGATCAGATGAAACGAGATATCGAGGAGGAAAATCGTTAATTTTTGCAACTGGAATTAGATCAAAGTTATT
>CM042754.1:24619205-24624205 GCA_022496165.2 Catalaphyllia jardinei | reverse complement strand
CAGTCAAATAATGTGACGAGCGCAGGCGATAGCAAGTGAGTATGAATAACACTGTGTCTTAACAATTGCCTTAAAAATTTTCAAAGATTTCTCTTTTTGTAGAACATGGATTCTTTCTCAAACTCATTAATAATTTATCAAGTAAAAAACAAAGAAAACCACAACCGTGAAGGGGGTTTAAGTAACCGGTTTTAATTAGCACAGATTTTGACTATTTGACTTATCTGTTTACTTCTTAGCTTTTGTTTCGATTAAGAAGATATATTAAAGATTCGAGACTAACCTCTTACTAATCGAGCGCGTGGGTCGTGCTGGGGAATATTGGCCCAGGTCCGTACAAAAACGACCGAGGGACAATATTCCCCAGTACGGCTCGAGCTAGCTAGGTTGGTAAGTAGTATATTATATGGCACTCGGGCCATGCTTGTTTTGAATTTGCCGGCTTTTGAGAACAAAAAATACGTAACCGATGACCGTTTCCATGGAAACGGTCCGTATGGCGAAATCCTGACCTAGAAAGAACCAATCAGGACGCTCAGATTTACCTTGCCATATAATTTCGTCAAAAATACTCCGCTGCGCGTCCTATTTAATTTCAACTCTCTTCTCAGTGTTTGGATATCCCGATAATAAATACCCTGTCTCAAGTATTTGAAATATTACGTCATAAATTTGAAGACCACGACATTGAGAGTTTACGAGCTCCAGAAGTTCTCCTCGCGAACGAGTTGAAATCAAGATTAAAAATCGCTAGGAATTTTCTTGATGAATATCTTTCTTTTCAACAGGGCCTAGAATCCATGATGCCAAAAGTTGCAAACAAGATAAGTTCAGAGGTAGGTTGAATCATAGTTAATATGGTTGCATTAGTTCAGTACACACACATCACAATCCCCGACGGGGGTTTATATGGTGTTAATCACACCAAAGGGAGAGTACAGATAAAACTTTTCTAACCCGAAATAGGGGACTATACTTAAGATTTAAAACTATTCATTCAGGGCTGTCAGTAAGCTAGGGCCCTAACCTGTAACACCTGTTACGTTGAGAATGTTTGATGTACCCTTGATGTTATGGGTGAACTGGCCTATGGTTGATACAATTCACCCATAAAGTAACAAGTTTGTTACGGATATGAAGATCAAGGCTACTGGTGAACTAAAACTTATTGACAGTCCTGGCTCATTGATATTGACTGCACGGGAGAACATCAACTATCAAAATCATGAACCATATTTGAGACAGTGTCTTTGCACCTCTTAAACTGTCAATTGGTTTACGTTTTCTGAGTGAGAACCCACCCACCCTCTTTATTAATTCCATTTCTCTTACAGTGTCCTTTTTCTGTTAGACTGACTTTATTAATTGCATGACAGGTTAGGGATAGCCCTGACTTTGTTCAAACATGTAAGTTCGTAGGTCGTCGTTGCGCACGCGACAAGAGTTTTAGCAAACCACGACGACGGCAACGAGAACATCGCTAAACAAAAAGTTTAATGATTAACTTTTGTTATTCTTTATGTGAATTGTTGTACTAATTGTTATTAAAATTTCAACCCGTGTGGTATTTTTGAGACAATGACGTCATTTTCTCCATATCTCACCAAGTCTTGGAACAAAATTAATGACAGCCGTAAATTCCCTGAAATAAAGGTCCAAAAATCCAAAAGGTCCAAAAGTTCTAATGTTCGTAATAGATTGAAATTTGCCATGATATCTAGGAAAGACCTGTTGTGTACGAAAATGTACGTAATAAATGAGTATCGAGAATTTGATTATAGTGGCACTTTGACTGACCAAGTTCTGCTTCGTCTACGGAACATGAACGGCGGCAGGTAATTGTTCGCATTTTCATTTGGAATTAAACACCATCGTGGTCTAGACAATAGCGAATTTCGCTTGTAAAATATAAATTCATTTTTTACTAGGCTTCATGCTCGGCGTCGTGGTCGTTAAGCTCTATATTTGCAACCCGGTCTCATTATAAACAGAAGCCCATTACTAAGAGCCTGTAACTCCCATACATAATAAAGGTTTTGCACGGCAGGAACAGTACATTCTTTTTCCTATAGGGAAAAATTTCTTTCTTATGCAAAATATTTTCATTGCTCCTGCCATACAACATGGCTGCCTTGCAAAACCTCTATAAGCCAATGCAACGGCATTTTTTCGGCCTTATGCGCCAACTGGCGCAGGGAGACTTGATGTGATGATAATGATGATGATGAACGGCATTTTTACAGACCAGTCTATTTTTAGATATTTTTTCCGCGAAATAGGCCGGTTCCAGTCTACATGAACACGCTTCGCGTTAAGGATAAAACAATGCGACCTGACGTGAAAATGTCGACATTAGTCCGTGCTGGTGATTGCATTTGGTCACTGAGGTTTCTATGGGGATCCTAATTGGAGATAAATTCAAACTAAAAATAGATCGGTCTGTGAAAACGCCATGACAGGAATATGGGGTAGTTGCAGGCTCCTGTTGTAAACCAGTAACAGAACTTTCATCTGTGAAGGTTATTCTCCATTGATCTTGCTTTATTAAATTTCCTCTACAGGCTGATGCGATTGAAGAAAACCAGGATCCCTCAACGAAAAGCCTTATTTTGGTACGTTATAAAAGTTACCTACACTCCTTACATCAGTCTTACATCCTCCTTCCCTTCGGCAGCATTGTGTTGTGTAGATGGGCAAGACACTTTACTCTCAGAGTGAGTACCGGTGAATTTAATGCTAGGGGTAACTCTACGATTCACTAGCAGTATCCAGACCGGAATAGAAATACTCTTAGTCACTTCATGCTACAGAAACTGGGATAAGCTTTGGCCTGATGAGCCACTTAACTCGTGTGTAGACTTTACCTTTACAGATATAACAAAATCTTTGTGGTTGACACTAAACTGATTAAAAAATCAAATGAAGACCCTCGCCGGCCTTTTTAGAACTCTATCTCAAAGAAGGTCGCGGCTGACCGTAAAAGAAAGCAATCTTGTTACGAGGACCCTTGCTTAGCTCTCTCTCAGAAAAGGACGGGGCAGAGTCGAGATTGAGTCTGCATACGAGCCAATCGTGGCCCACCAGGCCGGAGCTTATCCCGGTTTCTGTAGCATGAAGCGACTAGGAGTATTTCTACCCCCCCCCCTCCCCTGGATGGGATGCTAATCCATCGCAGGGTTACCCCCAGCATTAAATTTGCCGGTACCCATTTATTCACCAGGGCCCGGTTGTTCAAAACCGCGATTAAACAAATCGCCGATTAAGCCTAATCGTCGATTAAATTTGCTAATCGTGGATTAGTTAATCGCGGGTTAAAAAAGGGTTGTATAAAGGGAGATTAGTCGGTCGATTTACTAAACCTCGATTAAGCGTAAAATGAATTACCTTGATTAATTATAATTTATTTTGCGCCAATTTTCGTCATCTCTCTCTATCGTTGCTTTTTCAATATGGCTTTCGCTGTGAAAAAAGTGCGCAAAGCAAACTTTTCGCCTGCAGAACTTCCCGATTTAACCGGAAAAAATTGATGAAAACATGGACATTCTGCAAAGCAAATGTACAAACACTATAACGAATGCCAAGAAGAACGAGATTTGGAAAGTGCCTAACGGAACCGTACTGACGCCGTCGGCATAACCGGGAGAACGTTAGGGAATTAAAGTAACCACAAAGGCGATGCCGAGGACGACTATGATTAAAAATCTTAAGTGATATACTCTGTTTATAACTGACAAAATTATCTAGAAACTAAATTTGGAACACAGCACTAAATTTGAAACGGAATTTTAAAAGTTAATCTTTGTGGATCACATTTTCCAGACAACCCAGAATTTAGTCATCTCACACGTTGTTGCAGAGGGCGACAAAGAAATGTACAAAGAATTATAACGCACGTGCACAGCCATTGTTTTGCTCATCGGTAAATCGTTTGCTCAGCGACTGTTCCCGTTGCCGTTGTGGTTCTCTTAAACTCCCTAATGATAACACAAGAGGTAAGTGGAAAAAACCCTCAGAGCAACCCAAAAAGAGAGAGCCTCTATTTACATTCTAAAAAACTTCGCCAGCAAACACAAAGCGAAGTGAAAATTAACCTACTTTGTACTTTTGTTTCTTTCGTATTTTCTTCATCTGCATTATTCATCAATTGAAAATCGTATGCCCCTGAGCTGTCTTCGCTTCTTTTCCAAGTCAACACAACCACACAAGAAGTCAGCCATTTATGCTATTTTGCTATGATTTTACTTTTTTAATCGACCGATTAAGGAGTTAATCCACCTAGCAAGGAGGGTTAAATTTAACCCTTGGTTTAATCGTTGGTTAGGAATAATCGGGCTTTGAACAACAGAAACTAATCGGCGAGTTAAATTTAATCGGCGATTAGCCAAATTAATCGTGGATTAGCGCTAATCTCGGTTTCGAACAACTGGGCCCTGGGTGGAGAGGGCACCGTGAGAGTAAAGTGTCTTGCCCAAGAACACAACACAATGTCCCCTGCCAGGGCTCGAACCCAGACCGCTCGCCCCGGAAGCTGCCGCGCCTCCCATCCCCACCCACGCGATATTGAAGAAGTCAATTATTTGATGACTGTTACCAAGCAACTGTTTGTTAATGCGTTTTTCAAACAATTTGTTTTTTTGTGTTTTCAGATCAGTGAAGGCGCCGAGTGCATCATGATAAACAAAAGGTTCTTCTTAACGAACGCTAGCACCACTACACTTGTACAACTAAAAGCTCTGGTATGTACCTCATGTAACTGGAACAAACATTCTACAGAAAACGTTTTCCTAATAAATCAGTTTTCCTTTTAGAGGACAAAGTAATGGCAAGCTTGCTATACTCGCTGTAAAACATTGCAATCTCTCTCCTCCGCAGACGCCTCTTGGTGCTGCTTTGACCGTAAAGGTTTCTTGGCCGTAGGCCTGGAGAGGGGGAAAAACGGGAGCGCGCGGGGAATGCCGGGAAGGGAAAGAGAGAGAAGAGAGGCCGCTTCCCTCTCCCCA
>CM042754.1:24551705-24614205 GCA_022496165.2 Catalaphyllia jardinei | reverse complement strand
GTCTCGAAGTCTCGTTTTCGCATGGTTTGTAAGGAGTCTCGGGCTCGGAATTTTAACTAGGATCTCGGGGTTTCGGCGAGTCCGGCTCGGATTTTACCATTCGCTACCAAAGGTGATTTTGTACGGTGCTGTGGTCAAAATAATTCAAAACACCATGACTTAAATAACGCCTCTCGTTGCGATGGGAGATTTTCCTGCTTCTGCATAAGTTTATTATTCTTGTGCTTATGCTCTAATGTAAACCAGCTTTATTACTGACAAGTTTCCAAGGCAATCCTCACAAATATCATAAATCATTACCATTGTAATTAAAATGACATATTTAATCTTTCCCAAATAAATGTTGAGCCGATATATGGTCAGCTGGTTTCGTAACATAAATATTATACAAACATTATTCATTAGTCTTAGCATATAATTATCAAGTTGTGTTCCTGCATGATTGTATCATTTGCCAGTTTATATAACAGGTAATAGGTTTTTCTTCTCCCCTGCCTTCGTTGATGTCACTCTGGCTTCTATTAATAAATCCATATTGAAATTTATATTATAGATTAATAACCTGTTTTTATAGATTCCACATTTCTTGTTGTTAGAGTACATTTTTCATTACTGTTGTATGAAAGTGTTTTTATCAAAAGGTTTGTAATAACGGTTATTTTGTAAAAAATCTTCCTAAGAGCTGAGCAATTTGTTTGTTTAAAAGATTAGAACCTCTTTATATACTGATGCACGCACGTACCAAAAAAGCTGCTTGTTTTGTGTTTGGTTGCAGTCATAACAGTGGTATTATCTTGAAAGGAATAAATAATATTGTAAAACTTTTGGTTTTTGATAACGTTTTCCCAAGATCTCTCATCTTAACTCGTTTTATTCTTTTAGTGTATGCTATAGACTGCTTACGGTTGTTAACAAAAGCGTCCCTGAAGTTTAAGCTTTGCAACTACTCTCTCTTGGATTCCTGGTAGTAAGGTCTGAAGCGAGCTTACTGCTCATTTCTTTCTGACCTAAACTAGTGCCAGCTCAGATTTGTGCGTGACTGCTTGAATCTGAATCAGAAGTGATGCTGTTATCTTACTCGTTGCGTGACTTTTGACTTCGCTGCGTGACAAATCAAATTGCCTTCTATCAATGTAATTACAGTCGCACAAGAAAAGGTGGCACGATAACGGCCACAACCGTTATTGCGTTAACATTACGTCACTGGCTAGCTTTAGAAGCGTGTTACGAGCTGTTTAATACAGAAATCATCAACTGAATATATTACACGTGATCTGGTTTTCATGTTTTATGCTCTGTTACACTGAGACCCCACCAGCTTGCGTCACAGTAACATCTGTGGAAGTGGTTTCCACGGCTAGAGAGTTTTGGGTTTGCTGGGTCAGCAGTCTTCGTCTAAACATAACACCCACGACTACCAATGCAACCAAAAGTAGCAAACAAACTCCCGCAATGCCGATAACAAGCGGATTCACTAAGCTTGTATCGCGGGGTGCGTCTGCCGTCATCTGCTTGATCTCTTCAGATGTCGTATTGTGGCGTGTTTCCGCTGGTTCGGATAAAAGTCGTATCATCTTGATGTTTGTTCCTTGGCCGTGCAATCCTATTTCATTTGTGTCTCCAATATCGCGGCGGTATAATCTGTGGGAAAGCTTGAATGACTGGCTGTCTACTTCAGATAAGACGTGGGAAGTCACGTGGTTTTCATCACTGGTAGAACTTCCAGCTGAGCGAGCGGGCCTTGGGCGGCTGTCGGAAGTGACTGAGTAAATAGCGTGCATAAACCACTTCCGGCTCCTGGGAACCTACCAATAAGAAAATTCACGAGACGTTTATCGTCATGCAATACACATGGAATGTCGCCACGCGGAATAGAGAGAAGCAGCGTGAGAATGAAGTGCCTTGCTCAAGAACATAGCGTTTACAGATTTAAAATTGCAATCACCGAGCGCAAACTATTAGCCATTCGTCCTCTGTGCTTATCCCATTATTTAAACTACCTCTATCGCAGATAAAGATAAAATCTCCGGGCCTACAATCAAGGACAATTCTAATTCCGGCACTTGACAGGTTTTGGCACTCGCTAAAACGCTAAGCTGTGGGTACGTCTTATAATCCATCAAATAATTTGCTCGCGCGTGATTGGTCTAAGCGTGTCACGTGACTGAATATGCCCTAGCTAAAACTGGGGAACATCCGAGTGACATTCTCCAATTTTCAAAACTTCGCGTGTTGTGAAAAATATTTGAAGAATAATTAACACAATAGTCTCATTTGACTGTATAAAACCAAGCTCGGATAGTTGTCCTTGAACAATATCTGTCCCTCAAAGTTCACATCTTTCGAACTGTTAGATTCTCGGGACAGATAATTTCCGCGGAAAAATATCCAAGCGTCTATATTTTTCCGCTGAGAGGTGCATCGATATTTCCAATAAGACAAAAGAAACTAAGTGAAATTAAATTGTATATAAACATGATATTCAAACAAAAAAAGTCTTCAAATGAGTTCTACCTCAAACAGAGGTGCACTGTTCATCACAAATCCATCACAACCAGGGTCCTCGGAGAAGTTACTTGCTACGATTTCCTCTTGCGCAAACTTGGCCTCGAAAGGTACATTGCCAAGATTTTTGTCCGTTGTCTCAGGCTCTTCCCTGTCCTGTTAACAATATAAAAAACTGTTTTGGAAAACTGAAGCCATTTATCTTCAATGCTTTTCTGATACACGGCAATGCAACGGCCATTACACGGGATCGTTTCGTGACAGGTGTTTTGCTTTAAATACTGTCTTAAGGCATAATGGCCTTGGAGGTCCGAAGAGCATTGCGTGACATCTCCACGCATCATTGTTAATTTTTCACTTTGTAACTCTCCCTTTATTTCAAAGCTTTTACTCAAAGGTTCCTCAATAAAATGTCTATAAATAGTAACACTTCCTAATATTACCAATAGCATTATCACGTAAGTTTCGCATTAGCAATACTAGCAAGTTTTATCTATCACTGAAATAAAAGCTCACCAAGACTTTCAGTCGATGCTCCAAGTACAATGACCGCGCCATACATCCAAACATGTTCTTCAGTGGATTGTATGTAGGAACAAATTCCCCGACCCCAGTACACAAGTAAACCTTCTCGGCCACTAAAGCATACCCCATACTACCCCTGCCGAGACCACTTCCTTCCAGTAGAGTGATGCGACCATAAATCTTGGAATCTGTTCCAAAAAAACAAAGAGATTTAGATAGGCGGATAAGAAACAAAACCTTAGGTTGGAGCTCTGTACAAGAGTCCTCAAAGCACATAAAAAATTTCTGTTACAAAGTGTAACTAGTCGAAAGTAGCGACAAAACTGCTACACAGGAAAATATCATCAAAGTTTAAACCTTTTTACTGTCTAAAACGGCCAAATTTTTAATTCTACAACAGCTTGAAAACATTTCAAGTTAGTCAAGTCTAAGTTACCTCTAGAGAATGCTGCATCCACATTTAAATCTTCCATTTTATCAGCGTCTTTATTCAGCCAAAGATCCCGCTCAGCCAACAGTAAAAACTTAGCGGAAAGAGTAAATTGCGCGGGAACTGGATCAGGAACCTGCTGGAACCTGATTGGCAGCGTAAAAGTCACTGGATCACGTGGGTGGCACGTGGGTGGTTCTGAATACCTCACCCCCTGAAAAGAGCACATAAATTATCAAGGCGTTCAATTTAAGTTAACTTCCTTCTTAGTCACTAATTCTTTCAGATCCAAGCACTTCATTCTAATCAATTGTCTCCTTTAGAATGCAACTAAATATGTTCTTACATACGGTGGCTGCGCCTGCAGTACGGGACCTAGTCCAAACCGAGCTGTCCTTTCGAAACGGCACGATAATAGTCTTTTTCTTCTAAAATAAAGACAATTCTCGAGTTGCTTTGGACTATTTAGATACTTATCTCGGAAATTATGGGTTTGAGTTGACAAAGAGCAACATATGTTGTCAAAAAAGTAAACAACACAACTATTGTCCTAACTTGAGACACACGTTTAGCGACGAACGAGTTGCCGGACAAGAGTGACCCAGTTTTGGCGCTAAATTTAAAGTTTTGAGACACAAATATTTCATGTTTTTCTTTTTATAATACATTCCTTTACGTGATTATTCAAGGCTGTTTGCCAAATTTTCCCGACTGCAATGCTAATCCTGTTAACATATATTGAAGTCAGGACAGTAAGGTTTTTCCCGCCTACTGAATCCTGATTGGTCAATTCAAATTTCAGGCACAATAGCCGTATCCAAGGTCCATTATTCTACTTTAAGACTTACTGAATCCGTTGAACAAGGTATCAGCTTGATAAAATAAACGCCTGTATAATCTCGCAATGCATACTGGGATTGAAATCGCCAGGTCTGCTGGGGGTAGTCAAACGTCTGTTCACTAGATACCAGGCTCAAAGCGAAACTCAGGTGTGGACGGTCACGTGACATCACCACTGCCATTGCTTGGGTATCTGGAAATACCAACATGCACAGTCGGTTGTCAGAACATTTTTAACGAACTTTTGTAAAGGTACTTTAAACTAGGGTTGAACTTCCTCTCCACGATGGCAGCGGCCACTGAAACGCTCCCTAATTTCAAACAAGCGCCAGTCAATCAATGACTGGCGATCGATTAATACAAAATCCAATTTTTATTGTAAAAGGCCACAAAACGTAATCCGTACTGCGCGTCTTAAAAAAAAAAGCCTTGGAGCCAAGGCTGGCTCATAGCTGGCGGAGCTTATCTCGGTTTCTGTAGCATCAAGCGGCTAGAAGTATTTCTACTTCCCCTGGACGGTATGCTAGTCCATCGCAGGTCACTCCAGGGAGGGACACAGAGGGCAAGCTAGCCATCCCACAGCCACACACAAACTATATGAAGAATAGCTTCAGTTACTCTGGAGCAGTTCTTTGGAATAGCTTACCAATCGAGTTGCGACAGGCTGACTCCCTTAGCGCGTTCCGGGCTGGCTGCGAGTGTCTCTTTTCATCAGGTTAAATTTAGAATTCTTAATACACGGCACTCGTGTAAAGCAGGTTTTATTTTGTCATTTAATATTATAGCTATAATTGATTATTTAGAGTATTTTAGATTAATGTAGTTCTAGTCGTTGCATAGTTTGTAATAATTCTAGTAAATAATTAGGTTTTATGGTTGTGACTGATGAGTTTACCGTGTCTAAATAAAGTTATCCTATCCTATCCTATCCTATCCTACTCCCCCGCAATTTGTTAGGTTTCCCCAACAATTCGCCGGTACCCATTTATACACCTGGGTGGAGAGAGGCACTGTAAGAGTTAAGTGTCTTGCCCAAGAACACAACACAATGTCCCTGGCCAGGACTCGAACCCAGACCGCTCGCTCCGGAGTCGAGCGCACTAACCATGAGGCCACCCTGCCTCCCACTGCGCGTCTTTGGTCTCTGTTTTTTTATTCTGTTCTTTTGATAGATATAGTTTGGTTTAAGTAAAATTTATATCCAAAAATAAGAATAGCTTTTTGTGAAGAAAAGAAATGTTGCACCCCCGAAATAAATCAGGTATCATGTTACACCCATACCTCCCAATAATGGCCTCCTCTCCAGAACAGCCACTCCTCTCTGTCCCCGAGATGGCTGTTGTGGAGACGTTCGACTATAGATCATTAAAACGTGTTAAAGATAAGAAAGCTACGCAAACTTACTTGGGTTTTTAATCAAATACGTTCCTCGAAACTTCGTTTTAGTCTTAAATGTGACCACAAGTCTTTTGTCGTGCTCACGTACGGAGATAGCTGTTGGCCAGAGATCTCCATTGAACAAACCTCCATCGGGAGTTTGCACGCCATTATTTAACAGCACAGCGGTGTCATAGGTGAGATGCAGGCGCAGAAACATGGCGTGGTCATAGTGGATCCAGTCTCCTCTATTCTTTGGTACACGATACACGTAAGACACATACAGAGGTACCCGAACAGTAAGCTGGGATTGAGCAATATCACGTGATTGTTCATTTGACGTCACTGAAGCGCCACAATACTGAGTCAGCTCTGATAAGTCATAGTAACTGTTGAAAGTCCATACACACGACTCAAGGTCGAGATTTCTATAGAAGCGCAATGTACTGTTACTTCTGAGCCCTGCGCTAAACTGATACGGCTCACCTTCATTCATATTTTTACGGTCTTTGATGGAATTCGTAACAAAACCGAATTTCGTGATTAATTCATTTAAGTGCAAGAGGTTGGAGCACTTGTGTTGTGCCACTCGTAGCACGCCTGGGCGAAGAATTCGCTTGAAGTTTGTCAACCTCTTGGTCGATATAAGCGGTATAAGCCCGTCTGTATGAGGAAGGACTAATTTAATATGAACTTTGTTCGAATATTTATCACCCGTCGCTCCTGTAAATGAAATACTAGCCACGATCTGTTGGGAACCAACACGATGAGGATCACGTGATGCACAAAGTCCCTCGTTAGAGCTTACGGTGACTTGAGCACTGGTAGATTCAAGGCCCAGCTCACCGCGATCACTAACCGCACGCGCGACACATCGCACTCTAGAGCCTGGCACCAAGTAAACACTATCCAGAGTTATTTGGTCAGCTCTGGTGAAAAACGTGTCACTGATCAGGTCTCTAGGCTCTTCTCCAACTTGCCAGCGATACTGCGTCAAACTATTGTCGATTCGCTGAGAGGAGCATATAGAACCAGTTTCCGCATAGCGAGGATACTTTGGATCGCAAGCCTTCAGGGAGTAAAGGAGATATATCAGTTACTGAACCAGCGTTAGGTCAATATGACTTGCTATTTGCAGGTTC
Organism: Catalaphyllia jardinei; assembly: GCA_022496165.2. Lineage (NCBI taxonomy): Eukaryota > Metazoa > Cnidaria > Anthozoa > Scleractinia > Caryophylliidae > Catalaphyllia > Catalaphyllia jardinei. Next base: position 24,607,386 of record CM042754.1, on the reverse strand, counting down.
CTTTACTGCCTATTCATAGACTTTGTCAGAAGTCAATAAACAAACACGAAAACGTTGCGACAAATACGCTCCGATCGTTACCAAACCAGCTTGGTCTATAGGGGGATTATTAACACCATTTTCTGTGGGATCCTTCGGTTAGTACCCGCTCTGATAGTCAAATTATAACGGAGGATTTGGTTTATCTTGCCCTCTCGTGGAGCTACCAAATGACAAGCAGTGGTAATGCAATGTCCTTTCGTGGAGTAAGAGAAATTTTCATCTAATTATGTCATGACGGGAGAACATTCATGCATATATGCGTGTGAATGTACAACTACTTTCTCTTTTCCAATTAATTTTATTTGCTGTTTGCCACTTAACATGAATTCCGCAGGTGGGAGAAGAAGCTCATCATAAAATGATCACGTTGCCTTATTCCCCCCTCCCATATCATAGAACGCTTGAAAGTTAATCCCTTCTCTAAGAAGTACAGCTACAAGAGACAAAAAGATTAATGTATCATTTGGTAGCTACCAGGTCCCAGTGCGCAAAACCTGTTTTTTGGAAATCCAGTAAAGTCATCCACAGAGTTTTTCGATGTTACTTTTTTAAAAAATAATCAAATAGTTGAACAAGCACTCGCGATTATGACAAAAGTAATCCCGTGTATGTATATTCGAAAGGAGCATTTACGAAAAACAGTTACAAAATACAGTTAGAAATAAAGCGTAATGACAAAAAAGATCATGCTTGAAGTAACATGTAGGGGCTTGGCAAGTCAGCGAGAATGTTTACACTAATACGAAGGCCAGGAGAGCAGAGACATGCTCGAAAAAGACAACTTAAAGGGCTATTTTTCTGTCGTTAAACCCGGACAGAATTTGACGTGTTCGACCTCAATGTGGTCAAATACGGTCTTTAATGTTTGATATATCACGAAGACAATGATTGCCAAGATTCGGGTCACTTACCGTTACACATATGAGTGGATAACCCATAATAACCTCTGATCCCGCCCCACTCACATCATCATAGTCACGCAGTGAGACAACTTTTGGCGACAGCGGAAACGTCACTGCAGGATTTGTAGACGGCTGCTCGATGTAGACGATTACTTTTTTAAGTCCAAGGCCGCTCTCGCCAGTTATGGCCGAGCTCAAGTGGACTGTGAACGCACGTCGAATTTTCCGGTGTGCATCAAACAGTATTTTGATTGGTACCAAGTGAATTGATCTGTTTCTTGAAAACTCTAAAATCTTGAGAAAGGAAAAAAAGCAGTGGTTATGCTATCGTGGCTATTTGCAATGTCAGCTTGAGGCTGCGATCTGAAGACAAGTTTCGTGATTGGTCTTAAGGTTTAACTAATCGAAAAATACTCTATTTACCTCAGTAACAGGTTGATAACCTCTGCCAGCCTTTGCTGATCCGTCCAGCGTGTAAACCCTGAGCTTTGACCTGATGGTAGGGTCACCAGTCTTCTTCACTGTAATCAGTGCCTCTCTAATGGCACCTGCCACAGCCGGGCCCACGACAAATATTCTCTCCTTCGTAAACTGAATGATAGGTTCTGGGTAAAGAAGGTAAATATCATTAATATTGTATTCCTTAGGTAACGAGTCTTAGCCCAGTGGAAGGCTAGTGGTACAAGCAGGCCTATGTGCTGACCTTCCAGCATTATATTAAATTCAATGAAAACGAGAATAGTTTTAACAGTACTCACTATCTTCTAAATCCTCGATGGTTACCACAGTAGCGTTCCTCTCTCCAATCCGACTATCCTTGTCTACGCTTCCTAATTTTAATCGGAACTTCTCTCTGCCCTCGAACACGACATCGTCGATGATTGCCACAGGACAGAGCTTCCTGTTCTCTCCGGAGTTAAACACAATCAGCGAGTCGTCTGTGTCCGCACGCTCTTTGAAGTCTCGCTCCACCTCCGCTGACATGTAGCGGGTGTAACAGCGAACTGATGACGCAGATCTCAAGTCCCCAGTGCGCAGAAGTACAACATCAAGGGTACCTGCTTCCTCATTTGTTGAATAAGATATCTTGTCAAATTGTATCATGGGCGCTAGGTAAAAAAGAAAGAGAGCATGCTTGTAAAAAATAAGTGCTCACTAGCATTGATCTAAAAATATAAAGTTAGTATTACATTCGCTTTTTTTCTCTCTGGAGGAAAGAAGTCAGAAGAGAATAGATAAAGTGGAAAAAATGCGAGTGGGCAGAAATTCGAGTTGGCTCATTTTTGGTCCAGGTCTTTGTTAAGCAACAAAACTTGTCCTTTTGGACTTTGGCGCGCATTCGTCTATTACTGGTTCGAAAGAAACCAGCCCCCTTAAGGCCGTTTTTATGAATTTTTAGCTATCTGACCTCACTTACAGGGAACGGTATCAAACAAAACTCACAATCCAACACTAAGTCGTCGATAGTAATGACAACTTTGCTAGTCTCTCCGATCCCCGTGTTGATGGGAGTCCTAAGTACGAGTTCAAATTCTTCCAGCCCCTCTACCCTGGGGAGGCCTGGGTCGTCACGGATGGTTACTTGTACTGTCTGATGCTCGGAGAAAGGAGGAAAGTAAACCATTTGAATGAGAGGGATATAGTCTTCACTGGCTGCAAAAATAAAAGCGTCAATCATGATAAATATTTAATAGATTACAAAAGGGCAGGTACTCAAAAAGTCTTTTCCAGTTCATTGGTTTTGGCAGAAATTAAAATTCATGAAGTCATTGGAATACGTTCCCAGGCCCAAGTATTGGCCCAAGTGTACATTGTACTTACTTGCGAAGAAGAGAGAAGCCTGGGGTAAAGAGACTAACGCTGCAATAACAATTGAATCTGAACGAAACTCGACAATTTCTATTGCCTAAGTCGTCAACTGTAATGACTTTCATTCAGTGGTGTACTATCTCCGTTGTAACACGAGACCGTGCCATTGATTTGTTTTTCAGGTTTTGCTAACAACTGTCTGAGTTGCCTATTAATCAGACTCTAGGAGGATTCATTTGCATGGCGAGCTGCTTTTTCAGATTTTAAAATTGTGGGATAAAAACATGACGAGAGGTTAAAACAACGACAGTTCTTATTTTGCTTTTTGTTTTTTTTATTTTTTCATTTTACTACCTTGCCTTTCCAGGGTACGGAGAGGACTTGTCAGGAGTGTGTAAATGTTTACCAACCTCGTGCGGATATCGGATCGTTCTGCCTCGATCTCGCGAACACAGACGATGGTTTGGAAAGATCAGTTCCAGTCCTCCTCAGAGTGACACCAAATTTACCGATATTCTCATCGACATAGTAATGTGAGTTATCGAAGAATATCTTTGGCTCTGGGTAAACAATAACAAATCAATTTTAATGGCAAAACTTTTCACAAAAATCTTATCAGAGTATCATGCAAAATCTTTAGTTCCCTCGTTAGAAAAATAGTTCAAAAACAATTTGGTTAAACAAACTCTAAAAGGCGATTAGACAAAGGTCATTACAATGAAGGGTCATGGTAAAGCTGATTTGAATATCATCTTGCCAGACAGACATGGGGCAGAGGCGTTCAGTAGCCTAAACCATAAAGTAATCGCCTTTATTTGTAAGCGTATGCGCGTTTTTAGCCTGTTAAGACGTGCGCCTCTGAATACCCCTAACCGCGGCGAACGCGGCCCGGAAAAAAGGGAGATCAACTAACGTGCTGTTGTTTCTAAACTTGGCTGTTGTTTGACTTACTTACTGTTATGTCCGTGGGTAAATTGTTGTTATTTCGAGCCACATGGGAGAGCATTGAGTCCTTAAAGAAATATTTGTACGCGGGATTTCAAACAATCACATGAAACAGAATTGGCGGGGGTGGAAAGCAACGCAATAAGTTGAAATCCTCTTCCTGTACCAGGAAATGCACTGGGGCGCCCCGACGCCTGGCTACAAACAGTTTTAAATCTATTATTGTAGTGTGTGATCTTACCATCCTTTGCATCCGGTGCTATGACAACAACACTGGACTTTCTTTCACTGTTTATTCTGCTACCAAGATGTGAAATCAGTGCTACAGAGAACTTCTCTTCGTTCTCGTAGAGAGAGTCATCAATAATGATAACTGGACATTCTTTGGTTGTCTCTTCCTTGAGAAACAAAGGAAGAAAGTCAGTAAAAAGATATGAAGTCGCCGCAAGGTCAAGGGAAGGTTTTATGTTTGTCTTGTCAAAGGCAAAACAACAGAGTCCTTCAGAAAACCTCTCTGCCATTCATTTACCAATCACTGCCTCGAGATTCGAGAATGCCTATCACAGTCTGGGGTGGTGTTGGCAATAACATTGTTTACGTTAGAGGGGTAATGGGCGATCCAATAATCGAATACAATATTAAAACTCCTAAATGAAAGGAGTAAAAGACTACATTAGTTGAATATTTACAACCAGAACCCAGTGTAACACGATTCCGGCTAGTGGTGAGGTGAACAGGAACTTAAACCTTAGATTTTAGCACCCTCACCACTCGACCACGTTGTCTCCAGACTAATTATTTGTTAAACTAATTTGCTGAACTAAAAAATTTTTAAAAGATTTTGAACGAACCTAACCTTCTCAAACGTGACCACGCTGTCCTTGTTAGCAGGCCTTGAGATGAAGTCCGAATATGACAATACAGATGTGGGTAGGGTGCCTGTGGCCCAACCTGGAACACAGTAACACCAAGTTACTAGCGCAAAGTACACTAGTACGAAGTAAATATGTTTTTTTCTTATATGCCACGCACGGGCGAATTTTCCTCCGTTTGGCACCGGCAACTACAAAGTTTCGGCTTCAAACTCTCGTTGGTTATTGTAGTTTGCTGTTTGTAGTGATTTGGTTTGTTATGAGTTGATTACGATTTCCAATGAACTATTAACTATGACCAGGCGCTATGACCGTTACTTGGTGTCAAAATTACTTTTAAATTGAAGAAGAATAACATCAAGAAGGGATAACATTATGAGGGACGACGAAATTAAAATCTAGTCAGGTCAAGTTTGTCAAGTTTCAATCATCTGGATTCTCTTTTGCAGCATGCAGCATTGTCCGTAGAGTTGCGTGACAAATAAGAACTTGTTGACTGTCAAGTTAGCCCAGTGAAAGTGTTTACAGAACTGTCCATGGGCAGGGAAGGGGGAGCGCGGAAACTCGGAATGATCGGGATCTTTCAATCCTAAAACCAGTTGTGCATTGTTCAGTTCCGGTCATACCTTCTTCCTCGGCATGAGAGATGGTCACGCAACTGACATACAATCGCTGGCTGGTATCTCCTGTTCGTCTCATAGGAATTTTGATTTCTCCAATGTCTTCTTCTACAACAAAGTGACTGCGCACAATTTCTACGGTTGGAGCTGAAAAGAATGATTTAAAAGAAACAACAGAAAAAACAAAGAGTGAACCACGACTGTTCAGGTGAATATAACTCAAAACTAGCACGGCTCGGCTGTTTTTTAAAAAGAACACTTGATGTTTTTAGAAAAGGCAAGAGAAAACTCTACCAATTTTGTATTGGTTTTTTGGTTTGTATCAATTTTGCGTTGGTTGATCGACGTATCCAGTCTTAAATATCTGGTTAATTTGCACTGTGTATTTTTGGTCCTTGGTTGCTAAAACCCACCCCTTTCCAATAAAATTTATAACACGATTTATTCATGAACAATCTGTTATAATAAACAATTCTGACCCATCAAAATTCAGCCTAAAATAACAGGTCTACTGTGTCACGCTTCAAATTCGTATATTGTACGGACAAGCTTTTACTCATAATGTACATAGCTGATAGTAATTATTTTGAATAATGCATACCATCTTCTGGATCTGAAATGGTCACGTTAGCTATCCTAGGTTGTCTTATGACAGACATCTGAGGGCTTGTTAATTCCACCTCTAAAGTTTCATTGCCTTCAAAATTGCCGTCATCTTGAACGTGCAACTTCCACTCTGCCCTACTCTGTCCGGGACTAAACTGCACATGCGCAGGGCCCGCGAGCAAGAAATCCTGGTCTTGGGTAGCGGTAAGACCCTTAACGTTCATATGCACGGAAGAAGGGTCTCCCAGAAAGCCTCTCCTAACAATAACAAAACGCACTGCGCCGTCCGTTTCGCTCAGTTGGTAGTTCTGGCGCTCGAACGAAACCCAGGCCCAAGTTAAAGAAAATCGTTGAAAGCTGAGCGTGTTTCCAGCAGGGTCGGAAACATCAAAATCAAAAGCGTCATTTGTGGCATTGTGTCCGTTGTGAAGGACATACGAGATGTTTCCTGCGTCAATATCAGACTGAGTAAAGTTTGACACGCTTTTGTTACTGTTATATCTCCCTTGTCTTACAAGAATTCCGTTCACCGGTGGATAAGTAACAGTGTAAAGTAATTCAGAATTATTACTATCCAGGTCTTCCACTCTTAATGCAGAGCTTCTTATTACAAGCCCAATTCTATTGCAAGCTAAAGTTTCAAGATTAGTCGCTCCCTGGTTGAAAACCAGCTGTGGAATTCTGTTGTCTACGGGTACAACAACCACGTGGATCTCACGTGGCTCGCGAACAAGGTTCTCAGTATCCGGGAACACGTAAAATTCGTTATGTATTCCATCGCTGACTTTTACTTGGAAACTGTCTTTGACCACGTCCGTGCCATCGTGGGCGTAAGAAATACGATTGAGGTTTATGTCCTCCTGCGTGAACACACGCGAGGGCGTCCCGCTGTTTAGTAACCAACCATGCAGAGGAACGCCCGTGACTGTGTACACGAGATTCCCGGGTTGCGTGTCCTGATCTTCCGTGCGAAGCTCAAAAGGTGTGATTAACACGTTCTCGCCTTCGTTTACCACAAGTTTATTGTGGATTAACACAGGTTTTTTGTTGTCTATGTTAATGAGTGTCACCAAAAATGTCCTGACCACGCCATTCGTTCCATCTGAAACTTCAAAGTCAAAACTGTCCGCTGTAGCTTCGTCACTGCTCGTGTGAATATAGACAATTTTGTTTCCCGCCAAATCAAGTTGAGTGAAGGAATCAAGCAGCACCCCTGGAAAATCCGAGTGCTCCAGGCGTCCCTTTTGCGGCTGCTTAACTAAGAAATAGCGCAACTTCTCATTGGCACTTCCAGCATCGCTCGCGCTCAAGAAATTTGTTGAGATAATTACACGGGAGTCCTGGGCTAATCGCACACCTTTGTTGATCACTGTAGGATGAATCCTGTCCCCAGCGCTAACTTCCACATAAAAGTCTTGATTTAATCGCGTGTTTTTCCCATCAGATAGGTCGAATTTGATCATATCTCTCTCGCTGGGGATGTTCGCATCCTGTGAATAAACGATACGTCTTTCATCAATGTCTCTTTGAGTAAATCTTTGCCATTGTGCCAAGACTTGAACAGAGCCATTAACATTTATCCGCCTGAGAAACCCTGCCCGTGGAGGACTACGCACTACAAACATAATGTTCTCATCCGGGGAATCCACATCCTGAGCTTTGAGATTGTTCGGCGTAATTGTCTTGCTTTCCCCGACAAACCCAATTCGCAAGCCTGTATTCACATACAGCGTGGGTTCTTCGTCATCGACAGGGGTTATAATCACGGGAATTGAACGAGTTGTGTTAAATTTGCCATCTGACACGCTTAGAGTGAAAGAATCACGAGTACTTTCACTTCCGTCATGTTGATACACGATTGAGGTGGACTTCTTGATCTGCGTCAGAGAGAACATGGGTACTGGCTTCGTGGCACCCTTCCGTCTGTCTGTAATCATTCCGTGGTGAGGTGGCGTGACGACGAAGAACATCAACTCGTCAAGAGGCTTGTCATTGTCGACTGCGTTCAGAACTGTCACGTCTATGAACTTCTCATCTCCCTCGTCCACATAGAAATCGCGCGTGAAAATCTGAGGCTTCTCGTCATTTTGCGGGATAATATCAATATTGAGCAAGTATCTCGGTGAAGTGTTATTGCCATCTGAACACGAGAAAGCTACCCAGTCCATGGTCGGCTCACTACCCTTATATACGTCCTGCACATAGCTAATCCGTCCAGCTCGGACATCATCAATAGTGAAAGAAGTTACGCGTTTTCCAGCGTTACTTATCTCTGATCCTAAAGATGGCGTGACATTTTCCAGGAAGCCCACTGTTGGCTGGACGTCGATGCTGCATGTCACGTCACTGTCACGTGTGTCAGGATCAGTGATTGTTAACTGTCGTGACGTGAGCTTAGTCTTGCCGCCCTCTAGTACCACAAGCTGTTTGATTCTGCTCACCATGGGTGGCTGGCTGTCCACCGGTAGGATCGTGGTAACCACATCAACAGCTACAAATATGGACAGAAAATAGAACAGAAGGTGGCCTTGAATACTACGGTGCTCTCGTCCTCTCAGAATAAGATAAAACAGCGGAATTTGGACGAAAATTCAGTATCAGGAGTGTCTTTTGGTTCCGAAAAGAAAAAAGCCGAAAATTTTCAAGGAGCTCGATCGCGTTATTTTGCCTGATTTTCGCTACGTACATCGTTAAATTAAAGTTAACCTGAAAATAGTAACATAGAAAAACACTTAAGAGATAACAATAAACCTTAAGAGAAACAAATCTGGTTAAGCATGGAGAAGATGGACAGGGTGTCTTGAATCCAAAGTTGGACATTTTTACGGATGTTTTTGTCAGTCTTTCCTACGTCTACGTTTTTATGTCAGTCTTTTTACGGATGTTTTTATGTCAGTCTTTCCTGTTGTCCAGAATTAATCGAGTTCTAGAAAGCATTTGTCACGGGGCGAAGGCTGCACTCGCTCGGGTAGACGAGAGGAACAGAGAGTTTCCGTACTGTTCTTGACTTTTAACTTGACAGCATTTACTTCTACTTGTAACAAAGGTTCTTCTGCTCTGCTTCTATGTGTGCGTATTGTGCTCATGCTTTTATGCTAATAACTGGGCACACCTGGGTTCAGTTCAAGAGATAACCAGATAGTTCTATACAACACACTTGAACGTAGTTCCCAAACACACCCAGCTGACAAACTAAGCCAGGCTTAAGCTAACCAACAAAAGTAGAACAACATGATTATTCAAAGATTAAGATAAACTTGAATATGCGCAAAGAAGATAAAAGTCAAGGTCGCAAGAAGGATACAAAAATGTTAACACGTGAGGACGCCCTTAACGCAAGATCTAGAATTGTACGCGGTTTTAGCTCACAGGACAAATGTTCAAAACAGTGACACCTTCAGATAGATACCTTCATATCTTCTTCCTTCTCGAATCCAGGTCTCCGTGTCATTTAAGAGCGTCATATTGAAACGATCCACGTCTCCATGCAGTCCAGTCTCCCTACCAATGTGCTCGTAAACGATCAGCCCTGCTTCCAAGTCCTGGACACTAAACTCATAGCTCATTTTGCCGTCCCGTAATATCCTCCCCACCCGGGGTGGGCTGGTGATACGCAGTATGATCTCTGTTTCATGTGGGGTTTGAGAAGTCGTGTGGATTTTAATGGCTTTTCGCGAGTGTTCTTTCACTGTGACTGTCATGTTGTACACGTGACAAGTCACGTTTTTATGTTCTGGAATAATTGCTGAAAGGAAAGAAGAGAACTTTTAACTAATTCATCAATCTTCTTTCCGTTAACACCTCAGTGAAAAAGCGTGGGTTTGCAACGAGACAACAATATATGACGCATTAATCTAGTAGACCTTATAAGTGACAATTGCGGCACTTGTTTTTTTTTGTAGTTCTTAGAATTTTAGAACTATGGTAGCACACGACTGTATATTTTAGTCGAGATAACTCCGTAATTTTAATTTTTAAATTTTAACTTTCAACAAATTTTAGAGCTATAAATTTACTTGAGAACAATATATATAAGTTCAGTTTATTATTTGTTGCCTATTATTTTAGTGTCCCCAATTAGCCATTCAAGCTAAAGACATCGACACTGAAATGAAGTTGCTATTATAAGTTGTTAGGTAAACTAAGTATAACACGCTGGAGAACAAAAGCATTGTTCGCAAATGTTTTTTTCTCTTCGGATGCATTTAGTACAGCTAGAGCGGTTAGAGAAAGAAAAACGAATTTTACTCATCCTTCGTCATTTTCATTTTTTTTTTTTTACTTAAATCACTCATCGCGCGCAACATAAGATGATCCTTCTCAACTACATATTCCAAGCAACGTATTACCATTTTAATTCACACTGAAATGTTGACCAACGCCATTGGCATCTGTAGACCCAAATAAGGTCATTGCGATAAAGCATTTCTTGACTAACTTGTCGGGCTGGCGAGATATCACCTGCTCTTCTGCTACAGACACCACATGGTACAGACCTCCAAAGATGACAAAACTTCACCCGACGTCTAGCTTGATCAGCAAAGCTATTAAATTAAAACCATTAATTTATTCTGAGCCAATTTGTTAAGAACGGAATCCCAAGGAAGATGGTGCGACATAACACGTTTTTTTAATTGTCGAAATCAGTTGAAGCCATTTATGCGGCATAAGCAGATTACAGGATACTTCTGCCTGTGCAAATAACGTAGAACCTTCTAATCTTGTTCTTTCAACGCCGCAGGATTATAAAAACCTTTCCAGTTTCCAGAGCTAGGCAGTTCACTGACGAACACGTTCGGCGAGTCAGCGTGTATTGTCCATCGATCACAAGTGTTAACGATGACTACAACTTAATCCAATTTACGAAACAAAGGGTGTCGTATTTTAGTGAAACCCTTTTTCAATCTTTAACAAGATTTAAACAAAAAGTCACGGAAATTTATTCTCGGCGATGCTCAGAAACGAATTTGACTGAACAATTTTAATATAATTACATTTGCCTTTGCTGACTGCCAGCGAGACAAAAAACAAATAACACAAAGTCAACTGTTTATTTTTCGATCGATGTTAGCTCATTGCACCCGTCCGTTTAATTCGTTTATTTTGGATTAAAAGTTACAGCTCCATTGAAAAATCTTTAACAAAGTTTTGGCACGAAAACAAATATTGTTTGCCGAGGGAAAAGCTAACGCTTTATAACTTGTAATTGAGCTATAGTTGGCAGTATTCCATTTCTTCTTACTTAATATTCAAGATCTCACTTTTGCAAGAATAGACTTTGTTTATTTAAAAGATGTTAAGTTATTAATCAGGAAAGCAAAACGAAAGTTTTTCTTGTAGAAGTGCGGTGTTAATTAACATCTAAACATATTTGCTGCAAGTTTTAATCGCCTTGCAATTGAATGTTGATCAAGTAACAGCAAAATTCATTGTAATGAAAAATACAAACACACGCCCTTAATTAAGTGTTTTCCATTTTCGCTAAAAGTTTTTCCGGAACAAGTCTCATATCTGAGTTCTCTCTCTCTCTCTTTCCAGTCCTTGTAGGCTTTATTACTTAGTTTTGCGACTTTCTGCTTTTAAGACGTTCACAAAGAATTTTCCGTTTTCGCGCTTTGCAGACTGAGTTCTCTGCTACTTTAAGGCTGTGGCTTATCGTAACATCGCTTCTTAAAATATTCCTCTTTCGTAACTCTCTGAACCTTCTTCAAACAAGGCCGCACGTTAACCTCACACGTAGGAACAGAAAAGATGTTTAGACTACTACTTTAGCCAAAGAAGAAGTTGTCGGATTTTGACGCTTAATTCCTCTGTCTGTGTTCGCATCATGCTGAGTTTGTTTTGATTGGAAATTAGCTACAATTGTTTTCGGCTGCATCACGAAAGTTAAACGCCCGTTGAATATAATAAAAAAAAACAACAGTTAAGTCTGTCTAATGGTGCGTTGTTTCTTACATAATCGTGAAAGCAGCCAGGATATACTAAAATGTTGTTATTTTGAAGCTCACAGCAACAAGCGAAGTTACGTAAGAGCAAATGCTCTCAACGTGCCATCTTTATATAACTAAGGGCCAAGGGACTGGAAAAACATGTTCGCTATTACGAGGTTTCGTTATAGCGGGGTTCTTTTCCATATATATTATTGCTGGGGCGAAGAATGTCGTTCGTTTTGCAGAGGAGTCATTAAACAGAGGTTCGTTAAATCGAGGTTCCACTGTACATAGCTTGAAATAATTATACACTCACCGTAAATCACGAAGTATAAAAATCTACCTAACTAAGCCCCTCGCGATTTTTCTCAGAAAACATGCTTGCTGTTATAGTGTTACATTTTTCATCGCGAATCGATTTTTTTTCTTGATACAGTGTAATAAGGACAATTTCCTGGAAATTAAAATACCCCGCGGACTTCAGTTTCCGCGATATGTGACTTGGGTGAATGTCTCCGGCCACCGAGTGCTGCTCGTGCTTTACTGCGCGCAATCCCTGAAAAGTCTTTCCCAAATTGAATTGAAGATACCATGAACACTTTGGTTGAAAATGGAGGACAAAAATTCCCCAGAAATGAGCATAACATATACCAAAGAACTGAAACAAGTTTTAAGACAGAAAAATCTTAGGCGGAAATGTAACTCGCATTTCAAAGACTGCCTGTGGTTTTGATTTCCAACTGTAAACTGATTATAAGCGTGCTCAAGCTTAGGTCTTTGTATATCAAATGATTAAAAGGCCAAGTATTATTTAGTTATAGCCGGAAATTCGACAGCAGCCAGAATCTTGCAGTTTAGCAAGGAAGTACGTAAGCTAACCAAAACAGTTCGAAATAAAGTATCACACAAGTTTTTGGTTACATAACTGAACTGCTTTCACAAGATTCCGAAACTCGAAATATATGCTGAATTCAATACCTTTCTTTAAATTTAAGTTGTGAGAATCTGACTGTATATCCAAACAGCGTTTCTATAACTTGTTCCATACCTTACTTTGTTGTTCACACTGACAACTAATGTCTACTTTATTTCTAGGCACTGATTTATTCTTACTTATTTATTGTTTTCTTTTCTCCCCCCCCCCCTGTTTTTTTTTTTCTTACTGCCCCCCACCCCCCTAAGCTTTACTGCCAACCAACTTCTTTTTATCAATACTATTTAATTTCACTCAGGCCGATTAGATTTTACGTTATTCTGGGTGGATTTACCTAATTCCTGTTTCAATTATCTTTTTTTATAACTAAGAGTTTTTCTATTTTGGTAACAAAGTATGTGTTGTTGTTGTTTGACTCTCTGAAAAGCTCTGAAAAGGAAAATATCGTTTTCTTTTCCGTTCGGTCACTATTCGTTACATGAATATCAATTTCTAAAACACACCTATTTCCAAGAGGAAATTGGTCCTGTGGATTCCATCATCAACTGCCAATCCTAGCTCATCACTGGCCTCGCCTTTGGTCACGTGCTGATACCGCATCCGGGAAGTCGTGATATCCGAGACACTGAAGGTATCAAGATACTGCATTTCCAGTTCGTCCTTGAGGAGCACGCCATACCGTGGTACAGCGGTCACAGTTAAAGTGACTTCCTCGTCGTTTGTGTCTTTATCAAATACTTTCAATTGTTCATTTCCAAGATTCGCGTGGCTAAGCTCTGTAACTTCCAAAGGTTGAACCACCGCACGAGGAGCTTGGTTGTTAACTGGCTTCAGAACAACACGGAACAACTGATTTCTGATCGTATTACCCGCTAGGTCAGATACGGAAAACTCGAACTGAGCGTATCTAGTTCTGGTGCCAAGTTCTCTGTCAGATGACTTGAAACTTATTTTCTTGTGTCGCACCTGAAGCTGAGTGAAGCGTGACACTGTCATTTTCATATCTGAATGGAGGATTTCCCCCGCTATCTCGGTAATGTTCTTATTCTCGTCTATAAAGTGTGGTTCTTTTGTAATAAAATACGTAAGTTCCTCGTCCGGGGAATCTTTATCCGTGTAGTGAAGTACATCCTCGCTAAGCTCCATCACTCCATACTCGTCAGCGGTTATTTCCAGAGGGCATCTGGGAAAGAGAGATGGTGGTAGATCGTCAACTCGGCGGATGGTAACCTGGAAAGTTTTTATTGGCGATACGTTAGGGTTGTCAGCTTGGTCAAACATGACAAAAGCTATCTTATCGCTAAAAAACTCTCCGCCGAGATGTCGATAATAGAGCCTTCTGTTAATAATATCAGCCTGCGAGAACTGAGTTACATTCTGTTCATAGAGACCATCTTCTTGTAAAACCCAGTTTTCGCCACGTTCGGGGGGATTTCTCATTCGCAAACACAAAGCACCGATATTGTTTTCTTGAAACAGTGAAGAACCTGAATTGTCTTCAAAGTTTGGAAAGCTAATGACCTTAAATTGAATTTTACTGTCCTCAGAATCAATGTCTGTCGCACTTAGCATGTACTGGTCGACCAATGCAATATCTCCTTCGTCCAGTGTTAGGCCAGTGTTGTGCATCAGCACTGGAGCTGTGTCGTCCACAGGACCGATGGTGATTGGAAACAAGAACTTTATATCGTGTTTGCCATCGCTCAAACGGAAGATGATGTTGTCACTGTACGTATCCGAGTTGTCATGGTGATATGTTATCACAGGTATTTCCAGATCAGTAGCCATAAAAGTATCGATCTTGTGCTCCATAATTCTGAGCTCGCCGTGCCGCAGACCGCCAATCACTTGAAGCCGCACATCATTGAAGTTATCTTTATCAGCGATTGCCAGACTGGATTTTTCAGTGATCGCACGTGACTGACCTTCAAACAAGCTAAGGCCGGCGTTTTTCGTCACCATAGGAGCCTCGTTATTTGTTGGTTTCACCATGATTAGGAGCGAAATTTGTTCAGATTTCGCGCCTTCTGTGTCCACGGCCTCCAAAAGCACTTGAAACATGCGCAGTTCGCTCTCCTGAGTGGCAGGCGGCCTGTAAGCGATTTTAAACTGTACGATATCTCTCTGATAGAAAGCTGTCAGCGGTTGATAAGGGTCATCCGTGTTGACCAAGGAACCCTCTCCTGGCTGTAATGCTTGAGTGATATTAAAAATTATCTCGCGTGCATCGGTTTCCGTGTCAGAGGCGGCAAGGATATCAGAAGTTATCGGCGCAAACGTGTATTGATTGACTTCTACGGTATTGGAAACCTGAAAAGAAGCCACTGGCCGTTGATTCGATCTAGCCTCCAAAATACGCACGATTATTTGAAAGTATTCCCTCTCCATTCGATGAGTATTTTGATCGATAAGCTCTACGACCAAGGGAATAAAATCCCGATTAGAAGATGAAAGCTTTTTATGTTGATAGCGAATATTAGAGCGTAAAAATTCGCCACACTCGTACTGTGCCGAGTTCCTCTCCTTCTTTGTCACGTTCACCAGTTGGCCGTATCGCGGAATTATCCCGTTGTTGAAGTTCAGAATTGTCACGGAGCATCTTTTGTTTGGGTCATCTTTGAACGCAAGGACGTCGCTGTTTATGCTTGTGGATATGCCCCCGAGTTCAACTACGGTGATGGGAAGGTTTTTGTTAACGATTTCCATGTCCGTGAACGAAACTGTCACCTGAAGATTGAGCGGTATTAAACGAGTCTGCGTGTCCCTGTCCGCGCGGATTTGAAGCCTAACGAAGTCCTGCATGAAAAACATGGACCCCAAGTGCGAGTATTGGACGTCGCCCAGAGAGAAATCACACGGGAATATGTCTGGCACCAAGAAACCAACTCTCTGTGACAAAGGATCATTGCGCAACACAGACACCTTACAAACGGCTCCTTCGGGAAAGGTGATTCTGAGATCGCGCACCGGATCAAGGAACACAGACCGTCCAAGTTCTACAGCGATCGGCGATAACTTGGCCACTCGGAGAAATCCATGGCAAGAAAATACAAACTGAAGGAGGCAGACGGCACGCAACAGGCTTAATAGTCCGTGCATTGTTTCAAATCCTCTGAGATGCTGTGACTTTACTACACTTGGTACAAATAACCCGCTTCTCACCCGCGAAAGCGTGCTCCTCTTTTGCTCTGCAATGACTCTATCGAGGTGTTTTCTTCACGAGGTTAATGATGTTACCGGAAACCGACGCGAACAAAAGTTTATTATATCTGCACATCAGCGCTCAAAAAGATTCAATTTACACCTTTATCTGGCCGACCACAAATTGACACCGCTATTCGCTCTGTACTCCTTGTGTACGATATTTGAAAATATTATGCAAACTTGCTCAGACCACCTGGTTAGGGAATTTGGCAGACCCACGCTTCAAGGCAGCTCGCAGAGCTGTTATACCAGCTGAATTCGGCTTACTAAACGGAAATGCTCTCGGGAAATATCAGATTCTAACCGAGGTTAACTGATGTCTGGCAAAATTAACTGTCACGCTCTTATTAGCATTAAGGGGTTTGTGGAACGAGTTTTCTTTTCTTATTGTGTTCACGCCGTGATAGCAACAAACAAGCCAGCCAATTAGGCGACCATTAAATCCCTCTGATTCCTGAAATTTCTATTTTTTTCTCCGGCGCCAACACATGCTGCTAAAAATTAGAAACATCTGCTAAGGCGCTTGAAGAGTTACGAAGCAGATAAGTTGCTTAGCTCGGCTTATAAACACAATAAAAATAATATGATATTTTCCATTGTTTTCCCTGGCTTTGTGTTGTTGTCAAGCACAGGAAAACCCTCCCGTATATTAAGTAATTAAATTTTCGTCTCGCGCGAGGCAACGATTCCAAAGTGGTAACGGATTTACACTTGGCTGCCTCTATTTGTTTATCTTGACGTGGAAAACGCTGACTAAATTTTCGCATCTTTCTTTCATTATCGCAGCTGGAAACCAACTTTTCGAACACATTTAAGGAAACCAAACCTCCCTAGGTTGTACTGTAACAAAGAAAGTCTGGAAACGCCCGCTATAACCACATTTTTTCATTTCTAAAACTTGGTTGGAAGCCACTGGCCAAAGTTTGACTTTATTTGTATTTCGTTTTTCTCTCTTAATATACACTGAAGTTCAATCTACGTCATCTCTTCATAGATTTCCGCCCAGACAAGCTTATTAACAGTGGAGATTAGTTGAAATAAGATTTATAGTAATATATAGGCGAGTTTTACGTTGTTAAAGTTGATAACAATATGCGCCTTTTAAGATTCGATACAAAAGAGAGAACGTTTCATGTTCGGACAGGTGCGGACTGACCGGGTGCAACTTTGAAAATGCTTCAAATTTTATCGAAAAAAAAATCCAGAGGTTTTAAAAAAAAAACTAGACCTTCGAATATTCAGAAGGTTCCCGTGGAGAAAGCGAATTATTTGCATGCTGGGTTCCACCAGTCGCAAAAGCATTTGCACGATTTTGAAGATTGCATCATAACTAACATTATAACTATTACAAAAAGATCAGTTACCAAAAAAATGTTTGATTTTGATTTTCTATGGCGCTCGCTGCTCATTTCCTATTTAATGCGTTGTTCTTTTTCAATCAATGAATTTAAGACTTCGTTGATAAAATGATGGCTTCACGTTTGATAGAGACTGTTTTGTATCACCTGTTACATTAAAAACATTTCTTCTAAAAATGTTTTGCGTTGACATCCATCCTACATGACAAATGTCATTAGGTAAGAACTTCAGGCAAGGGTCCTAGAAAGCACGCCATGCATCCAACGACCTTGTTAGTGCTGTTACAAGAACACTCTTCGTGACAATAACAAGGAAGGTAAGCTCATACAATTCTTGTTTTATACTGAAAAGACCTGCTAGTTCTTAATAACACGCTTTTGTCGGACATCGATCGAACAGATCTTAATGAATTGGCTAATTGGGTTGAGAATTGCGAGATTTTAAAGTGAAAACAGACATTAAGGTCACAGATCTGCTAGCTATCTCCTCTGTGAAGGCGTTGTCAGGAATTTAAGACAGTCTTAAAATTACTCTAGAGTCTGTCTACGTTATCCTTGTATGATAAATTGCTCGGTAAATGTCGATCAGCAGAGAAGGCAAGGTCAGAAGAGCTGTATAATAAAACTGGCCCAGGAATGAAAATCAGAAATTTTATCCCATTTCACCGAGAGGGCGGGGATCTGGAGATGTTCCCACTAATTCGCTGGACACAAGTCCGACCCTTGAAACTGACCGATAGCTAAGCAAACAACATCAAGTAACTAAGTACCATTTCGAAAAAGATTTAGCTGTTTACAAAAGTTACAAAGAACAGGAAAACGTTGGATTGCGTGTGCGTTGAACAGTAAAGCCTTAACCTTTGAGAGAGCCGGCCTAGGTCACGAGACACGAGAAGTGAGGAAAGAAATGCCTTTCTACGTTAATTGCGAACGCTAAACTTCGCAGTGAAAACCGCATTCTTTCAGCCGTTTTGGAAATCTTCAGCTGCAAAATGAGCAAAGAGGATTTGAAATGACATTTCTACATTGTTGGCTTGTTTTAAGTCAATCAAAAATCAAGTTAGCAAATTTGTAACCCATTTAGTTCCAGCTCATCATCTAATTTCACTCACAAGTACCTGAATACTTCGGCTTCTTCTGCTAATATTTTTAATCGATCTTTTTGTCATCGCGCCGCATTTTTGGCAAGTTTTCATTGTGTTCTAGATCTTTTTGATTTTTTTAAAAAGAATGTTCTTTAGCTCGCGTGACTCAGACAGATGATTTTTTTTGGCGTCTTAGTTTAAATGGGATCATGAAATATTGCTGCGTAGATTTTCACGGTTGAATGGCCGAGGTTTAATACCTCTGGGCACTGTGTACCCCATTTAAGCTCGATTTACTCACAATTATAAAGCCGGTCCTCAATAGCGACCGCAAGCATAAGCATAAACATGAAAGAAGCTTATGCGCTAGTGAGGACGGCCCCGACATAAGCCCAAGTATAAGCATAAGAATATCAAACCTTGGGTTCCTCTTATGCTTATGCTTATGTGACTATAGTGTCCAGTGAGGACATGTTGGCATAAGCATAAGCATCAGCGTAAGCTTAAGACTAGACTATCAGCCAATCAGCGAGCACTTTATGCTTATGTCAACGATGTCCTCACTGAACATAAACATAAGCATGATATAAGAAGAAAGCTTATACTTATGCTTATGTCGCGGCTGTCCTCACCAGCGCATACGCTTCTTATGCTTATGTTTATGCTTATACTTGCGTCAATAGTGAAGACCGGGCTTAAAACGATGCAGTGAGAGTGATGAACGTCTGTCTCTCTCAAGAGGAAAGTCAAAGCACGAAAAACGTTAGTGTTAGTAACGGAACAGAAGCCCCTGGAGAAAAACGTCCCTAGTTTAAAAGCTGTGCCGAAGTTAAATTAAGTTTGTTCTTATGTAGAGCGCCCTTTTCGGTTTCCTTCCTACGCCTTCATTTCCACCCCACCCCGTCCCCGCTAAAAAGACCAAAGCAATTACTTAAATTTTATTTAGATCGCACCTTTGTCCATGTAAGTGTTTCGGCTAAATTATTTCTTTTACAACGTCCGTCTCCTCATTCTTTTATGTCCTCAGTAACCGGACTTTTTAAAAGTGTTTTTTGGGATTTTAATGGCCCAACTGACTGCGGAAAAAGCCCCCAGGGGGTGAACCCCCGAAGGGAGAAACATTTCAAATCATTTTCACATATCGCTGACCACAAAATGGCTGCGAACGTGCAATTTCAAGAATTCTCTTCACATAATCTGTTTAAAATGCGTGCTGATTTTATTTTTATGGCTCTTTCGCAGTCCCGTCTCAACGAGAGCAAGAGGAACGGAACAGCGCGCGCCGAGGGATTGGAACAATTAAGGTGGGGGTAAACCTGTGTAGGAGTGAAATTGGAATTAGGGGACTGTTTAATGTCCATCTGCTAATTTTCCACATCAAATTTCAATTTTCCAAATCCATCAAATCTTCCACATTTTATATTTTCATCAGTTTAACGGCATCTTTTTAAAAAGGAGGTCTCTTTCCCAAAGTGCCCAAAAATCACCTAATCAAAATCAATTTACACAAAACTGCAAAACATTAGTTAATGAGATGAGCGAGAAGGATTTGGCGCTGCTCGAAACGTGAACGAGACACTGACAGAAAGGCCATGTTATTAAGCGACCTAAAAATACCCTATAGGTGTGCCCCCGCCTTAAATGGCTGCTCCTTTACTTTCGTGCCTTAAGATTTGTTCTCACCGCTCAAATCATTGCTAAAAGTCCTTAAAATACGAACTGACAAGATTTAACCTAGGTATATAAACTTACATTTTACGTTTGAGTGTTTTTATCAGTATTGTTAGCATAATTATATTATGATAATTTCCGCTTAAGTTCAATGACGTAAATTGCTTTGGTTTTATTAGCGCGTTCATCGATTTCACGTTCAGCAAAATAACAGCAAAGCTTTGGATATTGATACATCAAAACACTTGCAAACATAAGCTTGTCACGTAAGATAATTATCCCAAAACGACAAGTTTCAAAGCAAGCGTCATGCCTTCCGTGTTTCAAGTAACCTCGGGGTTAATAGCCATCTTTCTATTTTAATTTTCATTAAATGGATTCTGCATGTATTCTGTCATGATCAGTCAAGGACTTTTGATTTTGATTGATTACTGTTGCGGCAACAAAAGTGGCCATTTTCATACCTCGCGTTTCAATGGAGTTTTCCGGAGCGGAACGTTTGATCGAAAAGCATGTGTAGGCAATTCGATTTCAATTGTGTTTTTTTCCTGTTCTTTTCCATATGTTCCACGCCGTTGAGTTTATTTCCTCGGGAAGTGCGTTCCTAACTCCACAAGTCCTGAAATCTGAAATACTGAATGCCAAGTTAATTTTTTGTATGATATTTTTTTTTGCTGAATCTAAAAGTGTGACGGAAGATCTGAAGGCAACTCAGCTGAAGATCTTCTTAATTCTCATTGCCTATCTCTTTGACAGTGTATTAGGACGTTTCAAAATTCTGAGCGTTCAAGTTAAAAGAACGGCAGAAGGGGAAATTGATTTGTTAATATAGTTACAGGGGCGTTAGCAAAGTAAACCCAGTCGTTAGATAATAATAACCTCCAACCCCCCTTCCAGTAAGGGGTTCTATAACGAAATATTGACCTTGTAGACAGAGCACAGACTGATCGTTATACTGCATTTAACTTTATCATTGACCATCAGAGCCAGCCCCAGTATAACTTTATTACAATTCTTGTTTTATACATGACTGAATTTATGAAAACCCTGTGAAAGACTTTGCACTAAACTAGCCACAAGCACTTCCATTTCATAACACCAAAAAAAATACATACAGGAGAGCAAGAGTGACATTCCTTTTCATTTTTATATCGTCTATTTTGGAGAAAAAAAAAGCTTGCATGATTTCTTTTATTACTGTTTTCATGAATCCAGACACATATTTAATCACATTGAGATGTTTTTAAGTTCAGAAAGAAATAATCGCCACCTCTCCAATAAACGTCCTTCTTTTAGTTACACAAGTGAATGATCGCCTCAGATACTAATTAAAAACATTTAATACGGTACACACATCGATATATAAATTTGCCTGATTCTTTGATTGATTTGCACTCCAGGGACCAGAATTATCAACAAATTTGTACTTTTAATCTCAGTGTATTTTGAGTTACACTTTTCTATCTCGCATGGGTTCTGTTTGTCTTGTACATGGACAAATGAAAAAATGGAGACCGCCGTTTTATTGCTCAATGCTTTTTCAATTATTTTAATATTCCGGTTCTATAAAAAGGTCTTCGACTCCTCTGATATCGATTTCTCGATGTCAGAATGAGAATATTTTTTTAGACTTAATGACGCGTATTCTTCATTCACCCACTTGAAACTATGTCTGCTCATAAAGATGAAAGGTTTTGTTTTTGAAAAAAATATAAGCTTAGCAAGTTTCTAGAAAAAATAACTTACCTATTTAATTCTATTCAATCTTTTGGTTCTTCATGACCCTTCATACGCTTAAGAACCCTTCGTCGGCTTTAAACAAGACGAGAAAGCCGATTATATCTAATTTTCAGTTGTTCGCAGCACGTGCGAGCGCAGCAATAGATTACATATAGCAGACGCAAGCTAAGTTGATTTTTTTGTAATTTATCAATTAACTATCAATCCGCCGGTATCTGACATTTTTGACAGTGAAAAATTGAGCCGTGCTCATATGTGCATACGCATTGTATCCTATCGATAAGAATTTGTTTGGTCAATGAAAAAGTAAATCTAATGCCAGTATATTATGAGATCAAGGTATGGGCCGAAGACAAGGTAATGGGCTCCTGCCGAAGACCATTAGAGCAATATCTGATGATTGCGGGAAAAAAGTAGCTTTTTGCGACCTCGCTCGTACATAATATAAATATACGTAAGGAATTCAAAATGCGTCTCAAGGCGGCCCCGAAGAGATTTTAGTCGGCTTCATTTTCTACCAAAAGACCAAAATCTACTTGAGTGATTGTCGCGTTAACGACAGGAGGCGCCATGAAATCCGGTTTTGAAAGCAAACAGTTTAAAATGGAAAGTAAGCACAATCTCCTCTAATGTTAATTAGAAAATCTGGATCATGGGCTGGGACCGTTCCTCGGTATCAAACCTTATCCTTCAGTTGGCAAAGAGGTGAAGCCCAAAGGGGGAAGAAAAGATTTCGCCTGCTCACATCTGACACATCTCCCTCACTCCTAACCGTCTACTTCGGCCTCCTGCTTTGAAGGGCGGAGAGCGGCTTATACCTAGACCTGTTGATATTTATCGAGAAGACAATGTATTCTGCTTGTTGCATTTGATTTTTTTTTTCTTTAGACTGTTCTCCACTCAACACCATCATATTTTTTCATGGGCATAAAATTCAAAACCCTTCGTTGCAACATTTATGGACGTCTTCCCTGCTAATAAATCGCGTCTCTGCGATAAAAATGATTGGAGCTTGCTGCAAAAGATCTTTGTTATCTTGCAGAATAAAGAACTAAATAAACAGCGAGTCGCCAAAAGTAGTGAAAGCAAAAAAAAAAATGTCAATAAAAAAATAACCATTTCGCCAGAATGGCAATTATGTTCTCTTGACGCCTGCACCCTGGTGCAAAATCAAATTGGACGAAGTGTAATCCACTTCCATTTTTATTTTGCTAATTTTCTTCCCCAAACAACTTAAACCTAATTTGCAGACTTAATTACTTCACAGATTCTCGTTATTCATTCTGTTGGTATTACTATAGAGTGGCATTTGGAGACATACAGTTATGATGAAAAGTAGAAACGAGAACACATTCCATAATCACTTGAGACACAGTGGAAACACTTAGCATGTTGATTATTTTACCTTAGGGCCTGTTCGCACTACGCGAAATTCTGTTTGTTTTGCCAAAAAATCTGTCAACGCGAAGCCATTTCTAGTGCGAACGATTTGTTGCACCCACCAAAATTTTTGCAAGCAGAACGAAACTTCAAAGATTCCGTCGACTAGCTTTGGAGGCTGTAAAAATTTTGTCAGGCGAGAAAATCCTTTGTCCCTTGACATCCATCTGTCATTGGGCCATCAAATTTTGCAACATATGGATTACGAAGCGAACGTGACCGTATGACTTCCCACGAGTGTTCTCTCTCGGAGCATATCAGTAAATAGTGGAATGAATCTTTACCAATTCGCATATTTCTACGGAATAAGATCTCAGGAAAATGGCGCTGGAAAGCTGCAGATGGATTTCGAACCAAGATTCTGCAGAGGGAGGAAATATCCAGTGTGGGTGAAAACGACGGCGATGGCGGCGTATTCTCAACTGAATGAAAACCTCCAAAATCCATAACAGCCGAATCCTAGCAACCAAAACTATAACTAATTGCTGATGTACCAAGAACAGGTTCTGCATGAAAAGCAAAAGGCAATAAAGTGCCTTTCCGAGGAGCATTTTTCATTCACAAATTCGACCCGAAACTTCGCGCGAAACAGACACCGACGCACATTTCACGACATCTAAAATGATCAAGTTATCTGTCACTAAAAAAAATTCGTATCTTTATGTGCGAACAGGATTGCGAAAACAAAAAATTGGTGATTACAAAATTTTCAATTTTTTGCAAACGCCAAAGTCAAGACATCCATCTACCGGAAGAAAACTTTCACAGGCCTCTACACTAAATGGGATTCCTTCACTCCACGAAAGTACAAAATAAATCTCATCCGCTCCCTCACTTATCGCTACTACCGTCTTTGTTCATCTGGCTCCTTGCTACAATCTGCACTCAATGATCTTCGAAAACTCCTTCTTCAGAACGGCTATCCACAAGGCATAATCAACTATCATATCAACGATGTTTTGAACAAAAACAGACATCAGCATAGCAACCCTGTGTCTACAGCTCCTAAGAAAGATATCGTTATCCTACTCCCCTACTTAGGTTTGCAAAGCAACCAAGTCGCTAAACGCCTGAAATCTTGTGTGTACAAATTCTACTCTTGTGTTAACTTGAAGATCGTTTTTCAGAGCACTCGGTGCATAAAATCTTTCTTTCCTTACAAAGACCATATTAATCGTTCACAACAATCCAGAGTTATTTACAGAGCAAATTGTTGGGATTGTAATGCTTTTTACATTGGTAAAACTAAACGAAGGCTTCACGATAGAAAAACCGAACATTTTAAGGCCCTCGCTAAAAATGACAATACTTCAGCCATTGCTGACCACGTCAAGGCCACTGGACATAACATCAAGTGGGATCATTTTGATATTTTAGCGAAGAGCAAAACAGACTATCATTGTAAAATAAAAGAAACCTTATTTATTCAAGAACTTGAGCCAGCTTTCAACGTCAACGTCGGAAGTGAAAAGCTGATGCTTTATTAATCTGTACTAATTTTATATTTTACTGTTAAGTATTTGCTTAATCTATGTTCCAGTCCCCTCACCTTTATTATATATAAATAGCTGTTTTAAATTTCAACGGTTACTTTTGAAAATGTATGTAGAGTACATACGAAACGTCAAGTCATAAAATGTACAAATTCAACATGTTTATCACTGCTGTTTGTGTCTTATTTTATTTTCAAATTTTCGTCTTAGTGCGAACAGGGCCTAAGTGAATATATATTGTTGCGCTGAACTTAACTAAGCGAGTCAAAAAGTAAATACAAAAGCCTTAACATCTATGCTTGGGATAATTTCCTGGTTCTTTTTCAGATTTTTCCACGGAAGTTGAAGATAAGTAAGGGGGTTAAAGAATACACCATTTTGCTAATGATCAGTTCCTTTTGAATTGTGGGTAGATCCAGTCCTTTGTGGGGGCAAACGGCCAGTTTAGGACATAATTTGAAATTGTAATTTTGCCCGTTTGCCCCAACAAAGGACTGGATCTACCCACAATTCACCAGGAACTGATCATTAGCAAAATGGTGTATTTTACTACGTCTAGCTACTAGTTCCTAGGTCTCGATATTTTCGCCACGGTCCATCCATACAAGAAATAGTCAGGCACTGATACCCTGACTTTGCAGTGCAGGTCGAAATGTCTTCCACGAAGTTGAATGGGTCTATAAAGAGCTTACGTCAGTTAATTGTCGCCTCTTTCTCTGGGTTATATTGCTGGTTAATATATATATAAATCAATTTCGACTTTAAAAGATTATTTAGGGCTTTAATATGATGCCCTGAGCAACCACTGATTGGCCTTTTGGTCAAGAACTCTGAAGCTAAAAATCCGACGACGTTGACTTTTTGGTGGCATCCATCACGATACTGTATGACCTAGGTGTTCTAAGACGGCTTTGAAATGAAAAATCATCAAAAATATTCCTTTAGCTTTGTTTTCTCTGTTGCTTTGACACTTAAAATAGTGCCAACTGTTAATTGACTTTGAACAAGCTAGCGAAACTACACAAATCACAAGGTTGAAGCCGTTGTAATTTGTAATCCCGGATTAACGTAAATTAGATTTTCCCTGTAGATATCGAATGTCCTATGGTCACACAATCAAGTACTAAATTTGTGAAGTTCTTCATATCTTGTAAGATATCTCCTGCACGGTGATTTGTTCAATTTGGGTGAAAACACTTAGTCCTTGCAGAGGCCTTGTAATCCATGTAGGTAAGAACAAGTAATCATCAATATCGTGTCTAACCATTGGCAAGAGAGGTTACATCAACTTTTAACACTATGCAGTGAAATAAAATCCAATGAGCCGTAGCGGCGCCAAAAAATTTAAAGAGAAATGAACAGAAAATAAAGATCCACTCCTGGTTTGTAAGCGCATTAAGGGACGGAAACTTTACACCTTAAAATTGGTATGTAAGTTATTTATTCCGTTTATGGAAGTTGTACGAAAGACCTCCATGAACGTCAAATTCGGTACTCCTCAAGAAACAGTCTACAGCGTTTTTTTTTACCGACTATTTTGACAACTTCCAGGTTGTACATAAGACAATGCCAAGAAGCCCAGATGACGACGGTTTCACTTATCTGTATTAAGCAGAAAGGTATTTTGGACGCGTACAGAATGACCTTCAATTAAAGGAAACCAGAAAAGTTGTTCAAAAACACCAACTGAAGAAATAATAAACCATGAAGGAAAAAAGGATGGTTAAGGATTAGGAAGATTGACAAGAATTACAAACGACGAACTTGAAAAATTTGCGCTTAACTTTTCAAGATGCAAGATGCGCAAAAAGTGCTACTGCTCATCTGTTCCAAAGCCCTGTCGGCGTAAGTCGAATGGATCTCCAAATATGGGAAGAGCCGGGCTGCCTACAAAACCAGCTGGCGCACAAGAAGAATACTTTGGTAGCGAGGATGAACGCTGTTTCGGAAGGTTGGGCAAGCGCGCCGACTCAAAAGTGCGCGCCAAGTTAGGTCCAAAAAGTTGAAGGAACGAGAAGGAAAAGCGTATAAGAACACATTGCATTTCCAACCTCCAACAAAGGGTCATCGTGTGTTATCTGGCGGCCACACACGAACACTACATTTGCAATGTCCATTAAGGAACACCTAAGACATTTTCTCATGGGAGGCTGGATAAACTATTATTCCTCTTGATTATTGAATACAACTTTTCTACGGCTTTGACCTTCTAGTTTCACGCAATCCATGTTAGCGCGTGACGCGAACTCCTCAGAAGCCCTTTGTTCCCATGAACAGCGAACACTCGCGATAAGCTATTGTCCTACTTACCTGCAGACGAATTTATGTAGAAACTGACACGCTGAAAACAATAACTTTCTACCGCTTGCACGGGCATCTTTACTCGCTCACGAGAGGTTACACGTATTGTACTTGCCTAGGGTACCGAGGTAGGGGTCTCGCGTCCCAAGCTTCCACTCAAACTCTATGAACGCTACATTTCTCTCACGATTTTCCTGAGGGACCATCTGATTCTCGAGGGAGGGAGGTGGGGGTAGGTGATTTCCAAAAAAATATCCTGCAAGCATACCCACTCCAAAAACAAATGATCCACGCATACGAAAGCTGCAGGAAAAAAAAATGCACGCACGCACAGTGAACCGACCAAGTGTTAGTTACATAGGTAAAAATGTGAAGACTAAAGTCCCGAAGAAAAAATAACATTCCCGATGCAGGAAGGGGTTACAAAAAGAAATTCATTCCTGTCGCATTTTTCAATTTGAAGTAACATACTTGGGATTAGGAAAGTGATCAGTCGGAGGGGGGCAACTTTTGGCTCGCATAAATGTTTTGCTTGTGGACTGAGCATGGTTTTGTTTTGTAACTGCAACCCTTCGCACGATTCCTTTTAATCTCCTTCCTACCATACTTGGCTGCGCAGTGAGCGTAGCGCGTTTGCTCAGGGCCTTTATGACTTCGATGCCAAAAAAATGGCTTGCCCATTGATTGTATTTGAGAAATTGTGGACACAGGATGCTGGCCCGTTTTAAGACTGCCATAAAGGATGAAGCCGTTTGGAGTGGAAGGCTTTCTAAGAAAGTGCACCCATCGTTTCGAGAACTGTCATTCGGCCAAGTTATTACACTGTTTCGATGCGGAAAACGCGACCCTTCTCCACAATTGGGTTACTCATTGCACGATTTTTTTCCCTGAAATTTTTCCTTGCTCGAACGTGTTTTTTTTGTTTTCCCTGCCCTCCCTCCAATTCCTTTTCTAATGGTCAATGCCGCGTAGTTAGACGTCCCAACAAATATTACCGCGCATCATGCTCAAGATGCAAAAGTTACAGGACTTACTGTTTCGAGCAAGGAGAGATATTCAGGGAGCATTATTAAACAAACAATATTGAAGAGAAAACCCGTTTTATTTAGCCTTGGGTCTAGAGCTATATCTAACTTTTTACACTAGTTCACCTTAAAACAAAGCTGCGCTTGAACACTACATATGCACGAGGGAGGTCGCTTTAGATCAATTTTAGCTCGATTGGCACATAGTTTAGAAACCCGACAAAGTTCTTTGTTGTAGGTTTTTGTCCGCTTTTTTGGCCTTGACCGTGCAAAAAACTAATAGTTGTTTACTGTGTACTGAGGAACTAACCAATAGAAACGTGTTGGTTACGAAACTCATGCATAGTGTATGAGGGCAGAACAAAAGGTTTTGCACGGTCATGGACCTTCCAACCTAACTCTTGGCATCTTAGTTTGCTCCTTTGATGTTTGCCGGGCTTCCTAACCATTCCACTTTATTAACTATGATTGGCAGGAGCGACACATTCAGAACTCCTCTGGATGCACCTTGGACAGAGGCAGGCTTGGGTGGTTGGAAAGGCAAAACTTGCTTTTCGAGGTTCTCCAGCTTAGCAGAAGTATGAGAATGCAATGCGAGACCTTTAAAGTTAACCACGCTGTGTGGAAAAGGCTAAATTTGGATTCGGTGATAAGGAACTGTGGTGAAGGTAACTCGTTTGTGGTGTTTACCTCGAACCACAACACAGCAAAGCAAAAAAAGAAAAAAAGAAAAAAAAAACAAGAACTTCAGTGGATTACCTCGGTTGGGGTTTCTCACAACTTTTATCAATTTTAATTGACTTTTGTCTAGTCTGTCAAAACCTGTGTTAAACACATGACAGTAGATAACAAAGGTCTGGGATAAAGCCCAGTTAAAAGTACCTGAAATGAATATTAGCAACTTTATGAATAGCCATGCTTTTTTAAGTGTGGAAATCCAGGGCTTTCATTAAGCACCGATGGCCGACGAAACTCGTCGCCTACTTCGTCCATAAAAGTCGGCTCTTTTCACCCAAAAATTAAAGTAATATAAGAGAAATGCATTTAAAACTGGTTGATACAGTCGGTTACTCTACTCAAACCAGCTGCCTACTTCAAATGTTACTGAAAGCCCTGGTGGAAATCACTTTGCCGATAAGATACAACAGCAAAGTGACAAGAACCACTTAACTAAAATACGAGCCAAACAACAATTTTTGTTCCTTTCATGCACAAAGGAAACACTATTTTTAGATACTTTCCTAGGCTGGGCCTTCTACAAATCTTGATGGAAGGACAAGTGGATTAAAGCCAGAACATGGCTATTCATCTATGTCAAATGTGATGCTATGTATATCAAACTGATTAAAGAGGTGCTAAGCTACATAATTACAGTGACCAATATCCACCAATACTACAAAACAGCACCCTGAATTTTGTTGGCATTGTAACGGTCTTCAGTTATCCTAACAAATGACCTAGTTCCCACTCCTTGGCAAAGGGATAAGAGCAAAAAGCAGTGGAATAAGTCACTTTATTATATGTCAAGGTAGTCTCGAGGTAAATTTGAGTGTTCTGATTGGTTCTTTGTTGGTTAGGATTTTGCCATACAGACCATTTCCATAGAAACAGTCATAAGCCGTGTATTTTAGGTTTTTAAAAGCCGTTAAATTCAAGGCAGAGTGCCGTATTATGAACTACTTACTAACCTAACTAGCTTGAGCCATACTGGGGAATATTGGCCCTTGGCCGATTTTGTATGGACCTCCCTGCACTTGGTCCATACAACCACAACCTTGGGCCGATATTCCCCAGTACAGCACTCGCACTTGGTTAGTAAGAAGTTAATAGTGAACTGTACTCAGCCAATAACAACTAATGGCTGCTAATCCAGCCTAGTTTGCTACAACTTGAAACAGAGACATGACAGTTAGCCCGTGGAATGTCCAATCAAGTCCATATCGATAATACACTGCTGGTAATAAATAAAGCTGTGCAAAATGAAGAGACACCAGCTTGCATTTATTATCAATTGTGCATTCAACATAATAAAGACTGATCAGCTCACATTCAGGTTTTTTTTGCACTTAGTTTTCAGTATAAAAGAAATAAACTTACTTTAGTTATATAATAAAATTGTCTATATAAATTGCTATAACAATAATATAATTTAATATACAAGATCATATACACTGTATGACCAACAAATTAAAATTTAAGCATTCCTGACAGATACTGTTTGAAGTTTGCTTGCACTTGTTCCTTGGTATTAGCAGTTTTTGATGAACGAAATGCTTGAAGCAGTAGAGTGTCTCTTCTCCTGATGTATTCACACAATTCCTGAAAAAAATCTCAATTAGCATCTACAAGTTTGCTAGAAGCCATAAGCACCCACAAAAAATCATTGAATAGGGCATGCCAGCTTCTCATTCAATACTTTTTGGGCAATGGTGAACATTACTGCAAATAATTTATTATCATTTGATGTATTTTTTCTTTCAATGACCAAGAGCCAAGGAAATGACCTACAAAAACTTCTGACAAATAATGGTCTGCCCATGTTTTATACCATCTAAAAGGGTTTTCCACTCATATGACATTATTGTATCCATGCTCTTGTGTTTAATGGTAGATTGCTTTCCTGAACTGTGCAACCCTGATTTAAATAGGAAATTAAAATTGGTGATTGAACCATAAAACAATTATTGAACTCAATTAATGCAAAACATATTCTTCAAGGTTCCTACCCTTTTTCGGAAACAAATTTCCAGGACTTTTCCAGGACTCAGGGCCGGGTTGTTCGAAAGCCGGTTAATGTTAACCCAGGGTTAAATGTTAACTGAAGCTTTATTTTTTGCCATGTAAAAATATTTGTCACCTCTAACGTTTGGTGTAGTTTGAGATTACTAACAGCTCAAAACTGAAGGACAAACAATATAAGCATAACACCTCACCAAAAAGTTACAAAGTGAAATCAAAATTTTCGCTAACCCTGGGTTAGCTTTATCGGGCTTTGAACAACGCGGCCCAGATTGATTTGTCCAAGGGCTCTAAAATTTACATTAACCCCTACACTTCCAAGATCAATGTTAATTCTCCTTACATACACTTCATATTTTGTAGTTGAGTTTAACAGATTTCCAGAACTTTCCAGGACCAGTGGCCTTTTTCCAGGACTTTCTAGTCCTGGAAAATGCCAGAATGAAATTCCAGGACTTTCCAGGTTTTCCAGGACCTGTACGAACCCTGTTTATACCACTGTTAACTGACTGGCACTACAGCATTTCATAGCAGTCACAAAGTAAAATGAATATGTAGACCTTTTTAAGGCCAAAGGAATTTATGCTACTGACAAAACTTTGCACTGCCTTTATGTCTTAAAATAAATAATTTTAGGCAAGGTACAGATGGATGGACCCTTAGCAGGATCTTATCAACCATACTAGCACACTAATTTATTACACATTGGGACTTCTAAAACAGATCAAATTGTGCCAAACCAGCTTGACTTTCCTTCGATTTGCATGGCCCACTGTGTTACCCGAACCCTGTGACAGGTTGTTCAAAGGACCTATTCACTATTTTTTATATTTGCTGTTTTATTCACAAGAATAAACTTCTCACTTACCTTGACATGTTCTGTAGAAAGGTCTCCATTTTGATGCAGCTCTCCAAGCTGGATGCACATAGCCTGCCAGTCTGATATAAAGTCACAGAAAAATGTTTTTCAATTGATGACCATTTTACATTAAATTAACATTCAGTCTTTCACAGGGCTTTCAATGACATTTGAAGTATGCAGCTGGTTTGAGTAGAGTAACCGACTGTATCAACCAGTTTTAAATGCATTTCTCTTATATTACTTTAATTTGTGGTGAAAAGAGCCG
This sequence comes from Catalaphyllia jardinei, assembly GCA_022496165.2. Taxonomy (NCBI): domain Eukaryota; kingdom Metazoa; phylum Cnidaria; class Anthozoa; order Scleractinia; family Caryophylliidae; genus Catalaphyllia; species Catalaphyllia jardinei. The sequence goes on along the minus strand of CM042754.1, from coordinate 24,575,543 downwards.
ACTTTTATGGACGAAGTAGGTGACGAGTTTCATCGGCCATCAGTGCTTAATGAAAGCCCTGCTTTCATTATTGCATTACTGAACAGCTTCAACTCCACTATGTCCAGAAATGCATGTAACAATCAAACTAACAAATTTGAGAAAATTTTATCACACTGAGTGAATGTTTGTTTATAATTATTCTGTTGTATACTTTTGACAGAATTTTCACTTTCCCAAATTTTGTCAAATCTGTCAATATGGTCAACTAATTTCGTCAAATCTGCAATTTGTTGTTGCATACACTTCTAGACACATTCTTACTTTTGATTTACCAAAACTAACATCAATTTTCTAACCCAGAGACAGAAGGAATTCCCTAACTTAGGAATGTGAATTCCATTACCTACCTTTGTCACTTGGAATAATAGCACTAAAAAGGAAGCTAAAATTGCACATACCTTGTTCTTCGCTCACTGCAGGTAACATGACTGGTGCTGGCTCAACAATTTCTTGGGGCAAATTGTTCAAGACAATGTCGCCAATTGAGTTAAACTCCACTGGCAAAAAGTTTTCGGTGGCAGCAATAGGAAGAGTAGGATGCATTTCAACTTCCTGAACTTGTAGTTGTACAGGTGTTGGTTTGGGCTTATAAGTGAACTCAATAGGTTCACTTGATTTTGCATCTTTGCCATTTCCAAAAGTTACCACCACATTAACAGTAACTGGAGAGGTTATTTCAGGGTTGCAATATGCTGGAGTGAGGACCACTGCAGCACCCTTCAAAAGGAAACAAACACTCAAATTACAATTATTTAACTCCATTTTTTAACAAAGTCTTGGGACTCTTTTTGGTTCATTTTACAGTTAACCCATTGACACCCATGCCACCCATAAGTGCCCAAAAAAAAGCACATGGGGACAATTGCCTTTCCTACCCTACCTAAAGACTATTTGGTCCTCTTACTGATCTTTTGTTTTTGAGGACAAAAAACAATCAGAATGGACTTACTGAGCATATTTCCAGAGGATTTGAGGGGTCCCAAAAAGACCTTTATTTTCTTCTTAAAATCATGCACAGCTTGAAGTACAGGTAATATAGTGCGCCGTGAGCCAAATCTAAGAACTTTTCAAGGTCTTGTTTTTATTCCTAACACAGAGAAATTACTGCTTTGGGACTTAAAAATAGAAGGAAAAATACATATTAACATTTAGGTGGCCTCAGAATGGAAGATCAAGGTATACACAATCCTTGAACCTTTCTGGTGAAGAATTTTTTCTTCCTACAACTGCAAAATAATACAGCGGAGCAATAGAACAATGAAAGTTGTACATCAAAAAGACAACAAAAAAGCCAATTATTTTAACTCATTGACGCCTGTGCCGCCCGTAACCGCCCATGCGAAAAACCTCTCCATTTCCCTGTGCCGCCCGTAACCGCCCGAAAAAATGCACGTGGGGGACAATTGACTTTCCTACCCTCCCTGAAGACTCTTTGGTTCTCTTATTGTTCTAATGTTCTTTAGGACAAATAAACCAATCAGAATGGACCTTCTGAGCATATTTTAAGAGGACTTTAGGGGTCCTAGAAAGACAGTTTTTCTTCTTAAAATCGTGCGCTCGAAAAGTGCAGTAAATCATGGTGCGTTGCAGGCCAAATCTTAAACTTCAAGGTCTTGTTTTCATTCTTAACATGGAGAAATTACTGCTTTGGTTTTCAAAATAGAAAGGAAAAATACAAATCAATGTTTAGGTGGCCTCAGAACGGAAAATCACAGAGTACAAAGTCCTCAAACCTTTCTGGTGAAGAAGTTTTTCTTCCTACTATCGCCGCGAAACATGAAGATTAGAGCGCTTTCAAGTAAGTTCTGACAACAGATCACATATCTAAAGCAGCTTTTCGGATTTGAGAAACAAAAATGGTAATGTACATTATTACATCGAAGTTGAATTCAACTTTTAGAACGATTGGTAAAGCCACGGGCGTTAAAATGACAGCAAAAGCCGTCGGTTAAAACTCAAGCTCGCACTTTAGCGTGAAGAATTAATTGGAACGAAGGCACGTTTACGAATTTGGAAGTTTTTTTTTCTTTTAAATAGGTTTCTTCGCCTCACCTTGAATGAAAATTTATTGTTATTGAACTTCCTTTTGCATTTCTTTGATTTGGTCCCATGTATCTGCGAATTTTGGGTTTTAAAAGCGAACAGCAACTTTCACGCTGGATTTCTGCATATTTAATTAACGGCGACCATGAGGCGGTTTGTTTATTTCGAATCGTAAATCGCTTTGTTCAAATATGTTTTGGAGTCTTATTCAGCTACTACAAAACAAATGAGGAAAGAATTAAATGGGCACTAATTTAACAGAGTTGAAATACGATTGATCTCAAAATAACTGGCTTGATTTTTTCGTCTTTTTGATTTACAAATGTTATTTCTCTTCGGCCATAATGGAATTTCTTTGCGCGGCGAAGAAATTATTAGATTTCTTGTTTTCGGATTGATTTTTTGATGAGTTCTTTGTTTTTATTTTCCGTTTTTTTTTCTCAAATGTCAGCCCAAATAGTACAAAGGAAGGAAATTCTGTTGTATTTGGTTTCGTTTGGTCGTCTGAAGTCAATAATTAAATCATTTTTGCATATTCAATTTTCTCGGCTTTCGCTGGACATTTTGTCACGCAGAAATATTATAATTTCTTGCTTTCTAATTAGTTTTACATATCAAGTTGAGGTCTTTTTGTTAATATTTTTGAATATTTTGGCCCTTCATTCATTCGACTCTAAATAAACGACATCTTGAAACCTGATCTTGTGTCTGTGGCTACTGCGCATATGGTTTATTTTTGTGCTTTCGCTCGCTCTGAAATACTCTAAAAAACGCCAGGGAATAAGGGGTGGGTCGCGGGCAATTTCATTCAGGCGTCAATGGGTTAAGCTATATCAATGTGGCTAAATGAAATTTAGGCAAAGTTAAAATCGAGCCAATGCAGTCAGCAGTCTCCCCCATTTGTCAACGTGGCTTGCAGCGTGGCCCCTAGGAGCTTGCAGACATTTTCATCACAGTGCCAGGTGGCAGTTGCATGCAGGGGTGGTTCCACCTCACAGGGTTGCCATGGATACCTCCTTGCTGTGCCTCAAGTGCTCAGGCCCCCCTGCCGACCTGTAAGGCATCAGTTCCCCAAGCTGAGTTTAATTTCAGCTGTGTTAATTTAGTGCTCACTTAGTTCTTTTTCTCAGGAGTTCTGTAGTAGCTGAATGAGACTCAATAAAATATATTTGAGCGAAGCAAATAAACTATACAAACAAACCACAGGGGTCGCCCGTAAATTAACTAAAACCCATTTTCACAAATAATAAAAAAACAGAAATGAGTCAAACTTCACAATTAAAATTCAATGACAGTTGCATTCAATACAATTTACCATGGAACAATTTTCTATAAAATGCTTAGAACAGAACTGGGCAAATGCACAGCCAATAATACTGCCACTAACTTAGCAAATGAAACAAAAAGAAACATACACTTACCTGATGTGACTTACTCTTGTCGACATCTGCAAACCTCTCCCAAGTTTCTGCAAGGCAAAATTCATTCAACATTTAAAGAGTGCTTAAAGTATGTGTTTTATTCAGGGACCCCAGAATGGTGCTTATCAACCCCAATAATTCAGCACATTTTCCCAGGGACCTGCCCAATATCCTGCCCTCCCTTTAACCCCAAGAACCAGGCAAAAACAGCAATGTCAGGTATCATCAAGCAGACAAGTGGACGAAAGGGGATGCAATATTTCTAATGCGGCTAACCTGGCTGCATGATGAAGTACCCGACTTCAAAGGATACTACAGGGATGGCAGATAATACTTACAATACACTAAGATACTCAACTTAACAGCAATGGTAACAATATTAAGGAAAACATTTTTTAAATTGCATGCTTTCATTTTATTAAAAGCCTCATAAATTCTTGCAAGACAAATACATCTGTTGCATTTTTTTCCCAAAATCAATGCAAAAATAATCAATAGATGATGGAACAAAAAAAACGTTTTCAATGATTTCATGATCAATTTTGTGAATTCCCATTCTTTACAGTCTCTCAAATCTTCAAAATTCATTACATAAAATAATACTTATGTTGTTTTTATACAAATGTAAATGAACAATCTCACATACTTTGCCACATGTCAAAATGTAACTCTTAAGGCATATGTCAAATGGGATTTTAGGGGCTCTGGGTTAATGCAAAAGGTGTTTCATTGCTATCCAAAGTTTGGGAAGGATTTCATTATGAACATAATGCCTTAGAGTTGTTTTCTGCCATTCCTTGTAGGGCTGGTTATTAACCCAAGAACTAAACTAATCATTGAAATTCCCAATTCCCTCATGCGTAAAGTTAACAACAAGAAAATAAAAAACCAACAATGTCCAAAAATCTCCCAAAACTTTACAAATACTTTAGAATAAATTTAGCTTTGAGATTTCCATGCAGATTATGGAGGGTAATTGGAAACTTGAGCAATAATTATTTTGAGGGTAGAATGTTGGTTATTTATCTAACTGAAGGCTGTCAATTGGGTAATTTCTCTCTGTGTTTCAACCATGGAGAATAAAAGCCAATTTATTTCAGATTAACAAGATCAAGTTGTGCCAAATAATTTAAGCTCCAAGGCTGAAATCAAAAAGAGAAAAGAAATAAGTGGAAAAGTTTGAATCATGCAAGTTTGAGAACATTAATAGCCGACCGTTGAAAATGAATGTCTCAAACAACATGGTTCAAACTCCCAATAAAATAAAAGTAAATAAGGAAATACACTTGCCTTTGGTGTGGTGTAACACCTAACTATTTCAATGACCGGGAAGTTTCTGGTTAGTCTAATCATGGTAAGCAATAAGTTCCTGATGGCAGAGCACTTCAGGGCTCAATTTGCTGTATTGACAGGGCTTTCAAAACAAACTCTTTAAGTGCAAAGTAATCCACAGTAAAAATAATTTACTGAACTCCTAGGATATCCTTCGACCCTAGCACTCAAGTTTACACAACTTGGCATGAAAAGCACTGGTCACTACTGGAAAAATTTTGAAAGAAACTTCCTTGAAATAGCTGGTGTCACAACTCACCAAAGATCAAGCAACTTCCCAACAAGAAAAACCGAATACAAAGTAAAAAGACAAAAAACTTGTCTCACTGTGCAACTGTGGAGATAAAATTCATGCGCAATTGTCTTCCACTGTAATGAAGTGTTAAGGTTGTCGACTGGAGCCCACAATAATAATTGCTCACACATTGCTTTAACCAAACAATGTTTACCAAGACTTCGCATAACCTGTTTACTTCAAACACCGTTTTTGTGAACGATTTCAACAAGACTGATCTAGGGATAATAATGACTTGAACAAGTCCAGACAGGTATAAATAACCTTCCATACATCTAGCTGGTTTATTTTAGAACAGCACAAAGTGAGATTGCTGCTGTTCAGCAAGCCTTTCATTTGTTGTGCAAAATGATGGCATGAGGATACAAGAAAGAGATTATGGCACATACACTCTGAAAATAGATTTGAAAAATTCAGATTTTGTCCACATAATACTAAATTCAACCTTCCAGACATCAATTACATAAAATCTTAAGAGTAAGTCAAGGAAGCTTTCCCGATCAGACATGACCTATTCATATTTTCTGCTGTTTATCTGCCATGAACATGCTTGAATATTGTAATCCCCCTTGATGAGCCTTGGTGCTTTTGGGGAAGAACACGTTTGTTTGAATAGAAAAAGACTAATAGGTTACAAGGTCAAAAACCGTTTTACAAAGAGCAATTGTACCAAATAAATGGGAGAGAAATAAACGACATTGAGAAAGGCTGGAAGAACAACAACCTCGATTGTGTGCTGATGAGAAGTCTGGTAAACAATGCCTGATGTAGACAGTACCTAATCTTAACTTAACAGCTAGAACTAAAAGAAAATCAGGAAAAAGTTGGAGACTTCAGACCAGTGAGACTGATAACAATAACACTTTGTTCTAGTCATGCCACGACAATCACAACTTCTACTTTCAAACTAGAATGCAATTTAATGCATTGAGAAAGTTCGTTAGAGATGAAAATGGAACACTATTGTACTTTGCATCAACATTATCTCTTTCTGCACATTATCATAAGATTGAAATTCAGACCAGGAATTACAGAGAGAAGAGCATAAGAAGAGAAAAGTTCTCAACTATAAGGAGATGTTTCTGGCCTAATATAATGAAGACCAAAATGTCATTTCTACTTTTACGTCAAAAAAGATTTTTAGATAGATGACACCGAGCACCTGTATTATACAGCTTCCACCGGTAAAAAAGCAATTATGTGAGCAATGTCCATTGTGGTCAAAACAGTGTCAACTCTGGAAGCGCAATAACTGCAATCAGCATTAAAACCTTAAAACCCACCCAACAACCCAAATGCATCCCCATCACCATGACAACAAACCCAGTGGCAGTACTTTGCAGAACCAACATGTCAACATTCAGTTTTTTTTTTCTTGCCAAATTTTGAACTTACAATTATTAGCTTAAATTCAATTTGATGAGCAGTAGAAATTTTTAAAATTTTGGTCCCTACCATTCAACGAAAATGGCACCAAAGCATAATTCATGTGACCATTGATGCACAGGATTTTTCCATTGGCTATGCAAAATACTTGACAAAACCAAACAAAAACTGACATGCCTCCTGCACCTGACCCCTGATGAAATTCTCTCGCCAAGGACAATACAGCTAACATGTTCTACAAGAACAGTTAAGCTAGCGACACTTGGAAGGTGTCTTGTTACAAAAAAAAAGCTTTATCAGTCCAGCCCCACCACACCCTCACACCTCCCCCCACATCCCCTGGTGTGCTTTCTTGCCAAATATCCTGTCTGCAAAAAAAAGCCAATAGGAATTTCTTATCACATCCAGACTGAATGTTCTCAGCAAACAAAAAGGTAGCTTTAAAATTGACATTCAAAACCTTGTATTTTGATTATCCAAAGTTGTCTTCAAGTAGTCTCAGAGCAAAACAAAACATCACCCCATGAAGCTGATGTTTGAGATCTTTACAACCACCTTTTCACAGCAAAAAATGTGCACGGGTTCGTTATCCTTTTATCTCACTGAAAACTAGTTGCCTTAGTCAGAAACATGCCATGAAATGGTCATTAAAACTGGTATCCAAATTCTTTAAGTTGCAGATGGAAATGGTATTTTGGTTTCTTCTTTACATCTTTGATGAGAATAAGGAAAAAACCCAACTTACAGTATAGAGATCACTGCTGAAAATTTGCGAATTTGTGAATAGAGCTTATGAATTTAAAACAGGTTTTCACTGTTCCCTGTGAAGGGAAAATGTTCACCATGAATCAAATTGTTTACTTAAAGGGAAACATACATGTATGTGCCAATCAATCATATTTAGAAAACATGTTCACACAAAGGGGGAAATGGTTGCCATGAATCAAATAGTCAGATGCAATCAATTATGCTCAAGATTTTCAGCACACTTCCTGATGAGTAGGCATGAATGTTTGTTACACAAGAGCACCATGGAGTGACCCTTTGCTGCTGATGTTTGAAGACAGTTGTGTTTACAGGAAAATTTAGTGCACACCTTCTGAACTGTTTTCTTCTCTTCAACCCAAACATTCACCCACCCAATTAAGCCCCATCTTACATTACCCAAGTCCACCAACGCAAGAATATCACAGCGATCAGGCACAGATCTAGACTTACATTTCATACGGCCAAATCACTTTTTTCAAAATTTGCCAATTTACAGTGAACAATTAGACACTTGTTTTACATGTGCAAAAATCTGAAACATCAAACCATCTATACTTCTCAAAAATGAGAAGCAGTAGCATACTTTAATTTTTTATTGTACAGTAGATAATGAGGCATGCCAGTTTAAACAGAACAGGTACAAAAAGGTAAGGTATCAGATTACAATGCACGTTACCCTTGATTATATTTTGGTTTCCCTTTTGAAACAAACAATTTTTTTTTGGTTTTACATCTTAGTCTGGAAACAAACTGCATAATAAAGCAAACTCTCGAAACAAGTAAAAATCTCTCAAGACAACATCACTTTGCATTGTAAGCTGATGCCCAACAATCACAAGAACACAAGCAAGGAGCAAGTCATTCTTTAGAGTAGGATGCAAAGTCAGCTGTGTTCATTTAAAGTTCGCATCACTGACAAAACAGCCCACAATGAACAAATTTAACCCTTTGATTATACTCCTGTGAACATTCATCAGTATAACAAAGGAAACAAGAGACAGACTGCCTACCAGTAGGGTTCACAGAGAAGAATCGTACTTTGAAACCTACAACAGCACAAAAAATGTTTTTAATTCACAGAACTCCCTCTAACAAATGAAAAAAAAACAGGTTTGTTACAAACACAATGGCTATCAAACTCACCAGACTGAAACTTTTTTCCAATCAGACCCAGTTCATCACCACCCTCAGCGGAACCCTCACTGATACTGGCCCACCATATTTCAGGATTACCAGGAGGACCAGCTGCAAAACAACAAATAGACCTCTTCAGTTCTAAAATACATTCTTTCCTAACAAGCTGAACCAATAATCAATTCTCCTATTACATTTACCATTCATAAATAACAAGTACAAATTTTATGGTAGATAAAGACTAGGTTTACACTAGAGCAGATTTTTCCGGATTCGTAAATGTTTCCGGATTCATCAATTTTTAGAGTATTCAGATTAGTAAGCGTTTACACTAAAAGGATATTCGGATTCCTAACCGTTTACACAGGATGACAACTCCAGGAACATTCACGATAAAATGGTCAAGAAAGTTGTTTGTTGCCTCGACGACGAGAAACAAAATGTCACCAGAAAACACCTAGGGGTACGTTGAGGCAGTCTGAAGTTTTCTTTTCACTCGCTGATCATGCTATTGTTGCCCATCATGTTGTCCTACCAGGCATTTGTCCTGGTCTTATCCAGAATCATTCTGCGATCATGTCATCGTCATTTCCAATAAAGTGTGGCGGACTTCAACATTGTTTGCCTCCCCTTTTTAGTTTCTGAGGAATATAGCACTACCTATTACAAATTAAAAGACTGCCTGGACCAGTGACAGAACAAGGAGGCTAACAGCGACCACTATCAATGGCCATAAATACGACTACGACTTTGGATTACTGCATCCGCCATTTTAGTTATACCGCAAACTCATAATATCACTGGCGGAAAGATATCCGGATTCAAAAGAAAAGCGTTTACACAGCAAAACTTTCCGGATTCAAAAGTTTTCGGACTCAAAGTTCCCACTTTAGATTCCAGATTCAAAATTTCCGGAGACGTGACCAAACCGGTATGTTTTTATTTCGGATTCGTCCTCCTGTGTGTAAACGGCAAAACCAATCCAGTACTAAAACGTTTCGGATTCATCACGAATCCGGAACAATTTCCTCTAGTGTAAACCTAGTCAAAGACTGACTCCCAGATGACAATGTCATGTTTTCAAACATCTTATGGGCAATTCTGAGAGAAAAGAACTTATGTCTGAGAAAAAAAAACTTCTAAATAAATTTCTTCACTTTTAAACTTACAGGAACTGCACTGGAACACTTTGGATTTACAAGACAGCTTTAATGCAGGACGGCCATCTTTTTCCGGTATCTCTGCCTGAAACAACAGTCGTGCTTCTTTGCGTTCCTTCTTCCAAGCTCTTGGATCTATTCCCCTCTTTCTTAACTCTCTATCGCCTTCCCAGTTCCGCAGTCTACGGATACTGAGTGAATCCAACCTATAAACAACAAGTAAACAAGTTATTATTAATTATCAGAAGACAGAGCACTTTGTCGAATCCATTCTGATATTCAAGCAACCTGATTACTATAGAAAACTACTTACACAGCAGTCATGTTTGTATCTGGCGCAACCATGACTTGAACAGCTGGGACTCCCCCAGGCAAAGTTGTTTCCTTGCAAGGGACCTTAGTTGAGCCAGGTCCGTGAATAGAATGGTAATGTGGCACACCACTGCTGGTGGTCAAATGCACTGTAATCCAAACAGCTTCATCGTATCCTGTCACCTGTTATGGTAAGAAATATTTAACTCAATACAAGATTTATGTCAATACTTATAAAATGAGACTTGTTTTTAATCCTTGATTATTCCTTCTTATTGATACGAGCAGGGTTCCAAAGATAGCTGTCAAAATACTGATCTGATAAAGGGGTCCAAGTACATGTATCTTTATATTTTTATTTGGCATACACAAACTTTTTCCACAGTTAAGCTATCAAAGGTACATCTGATCAAGGCAGAAAGGAAAATCTTTGTTTAATGTCAGGTCGATGGCAATGCCTCCCATTCAGTATAAAAATACATCTTTCAAGATTGACACAAAACAACCACTTAAAGGCTCATGGATCATTATAAACATGACCACAATAACTAATGTTTGTCTGACAAATAGCAAAGCATGCCCTCCAAACTCTAAAATGTATCTTTCATTGGGTTTCTAGTAACAAGACTAAACACAAAACAACCACTTACTGGCTCAGGGAATATAAACTTGAGAACAAATAACAAAACTATTGTTTTGTCTGTCTCTTGAAGGCAACAATAAAGGAAAGATGCAGCTGAATTACCTTAACAGCTGGGAAAGTATTGTCTTGAGAACCATGAATGGGACCTCTGCAGCCTTCACTCTCATATCTTGCTCGGTAATTCTAAAAGAAGAGCAAAATAGAACCTATTTACACCACAGACTATTAAACTAATGAAGTGTAGACTACACAAAATGCGTGTTTTCTACTTTATAATATTAAACACAGTGACTGATTATTTAACACTGAATAATCTGGGAAATTTCAGAGATATAGCAAATACCTCTTCAGGCTCCTCAATGATCACAATCTTGGGTTCATCAGTCTTTCTAGAATTCCTTGTGTTCTTGTTCTTTATTCTGGATGGAGAAACAACTGGAGGTGGCATGCTTAACTTGGGAATGGCAAGTGATGAAGTTGATTGGCTTGAGACTGACACATGATGAGAGGCAGGTGTCAAAGTGGTGGTTTGGCTCACATGGACAGATTGGGGACAGCTGTGAGAAACTGATGTTGGTGATGCTGTGGTTTGAACACTAGCCTTTACTTTGTCACCAAGCCCACTGATTTGGGCTGGACTCTGGAAAATGGGAGATCGAGATTGATCCATTAGAGCTGATGCCAAAGACACCCTTGTTTCCATTGTTTCCACAAGAAGCTTGTTAAGTTCCTCCAAGACATTGCTGTCATTTTGAGTTTTTCTGTGGCCCTTCCGTCTCTTCTTGACCATGTTAAGAGGAGGTTGATTCAAAGCATTAAGGGGAGAAGGTGGATTTTCCATTTTTACAACAAGAGGCCCATTTGCTGTTTGGCTGACAGTAGGGATTGCTTCTTCCATATCACTGCTATCCTCAATACCTGACTCGGATGAGGATGCAGAAGAATGTGGTGAAGGCGAAGACAATGGAGAAGGTGATGGTGGACAGCTGTCAGAGATATCAGAGTCCCACCGTGAACTTTCAGAGTTGTCCAAGTTCAGATTGGGGAATTCAAGTGGAGGACAATCAGCAATCTGCGGCTCCAGAAAATTCATCATTTGAAACTCTGATTCTGGCTCCATTGGCACGACAAAATCTGAGGCACAAGAACATAAAAAATATATGTGACAATTGAAAGAACAACTCCTTTTCCTCTTAGATGCACTTGTTTTTACAATGCGAGTTTATCTAAGTAAATATAAGCTTATTGAAAGAAAATGATCCTAAGATTGTACTATTTGGAAGCCTTCTTGTAGCATACAAACAAGCAATAGGTTTGAAACACTTATACGAAAACCTTGACAGTGATTTACAATTCCAGTACAAAGAGATTCACTGTCTCAAAATGGCAGCAATCCCCAAGAATATCAGCATAAAACTCATTCGGGCAGAATTCATTTATAAAAGGACTGTCTCCCAAACATTTCCCTACAGCCAATTACAAGCTATTTCTCAGCTCTTTTCGTCATATCCCCCCAGGAGCATTTTGTCACGTTAGCAAATCCTACTATTCCAGACAGAACATGGCCGTCTGTGAGAAATGTTTATTTGGGCAAAATTGGGCCAAACTCTGTTGGAGATGCACATCAGGACATTTGCAAAGATAAAGGCTGAAATTATCCAGAGTTAAGCTGTATTTTAAGCTGGAATTTTCTGGGGAAAAATGTTAAAACTTAGCCTTAGCCTTAATTACCGTTAGCCTTAGCGCTCGTCAAAAACCCTTTAACACATGTAAATTTATAGTCGTTTGAAAGGACAAGGTATTTTTTCCTTAGACAAACAAAATTCTCTAATTACAAGTCACACTGGTCCCGCCTCATGCAAAGAATGAAGATCCAAACTGCCCTCTCCCTATTCATATACACTCACATGAGATTTCTAAGTTTCTTGACACAGATACTTAGTTTCTGCTCAACAAATGTTGTCAAAGTGCAAGTCTCTTGAATTTTAAATGAAAAAATTTTTTCGATGTGACGAGGTGGATTCGAACCTGGCGTGCCAGCACGGCAGTCTTGTACCCTTACCACTAGACCACCGAGGAATCACTGCTGATAACTAGTTCGAATCAAGTAGCATATCGGAAACCCGAACACTATAAAGAAGCTAACCATTAACCCTAACCCTAATCAGTATTTTCAGTGCTTAGGCCTATAATCAGTATTTACTTTGTGTACGCATCACAAGGTATCCAAGGGCGGTTTGAGATATGGAAACAAGTCCTAACCATCTTTTAAATTGTTTCTGGGTAATGTTTGGTTTTAAGTTTTTTTTAAACTTCTTGTTGCTTTAGTTTTTGCTCACAACTGTGAAACAAAACCTTTATCAACCTTTGTTGTGAATGGAAGATCCAACTGATAAGAAACAACAAGGAACATCCAAATGATAATAGTTCAAATTTTCAGTTTATTTGAAAAGTTTGCCTGGTTTATTACTACATTTGTAACAGGGAATGAAAATAGAAACATTAAGCACATGGGGAAAGACCCACTCAATCCTACTAAAGGCCTTTCCCTATTGTCAAAACAACACAGGTTTGTAAATAACTTACCATTTGCTTGTGAAGGATTGAAAAGTCCTATTTCTTTAGCTTCGGTTTCAGGTGAAAAATTATCTGCAACAGAACAGAAATAGAGATGTGGTCAATTTAATTAAATTTAATCCCCGGAAACGAAAGATGTCTCTGGGTTCAAAGTTCGAAATTTGTACAATACATTCTTTTCATAAGTGAGTTGACACTAATTAAGCACAATTAAATCTCCAGATTTTTTAATCAAGGTTGCCTCAACCTCTCAAAACTATTTCCATTACTTTTCAAGGCTTTGATGCGGACAGGTGCGTAAAAATTTGCTTAAACTTTCGTGTGGCATAAAAATGTGGTTTACGGATCCTATTACGACGCAAACTTCATCAACATGAACATGCAAACTAGTGTTTCACCTTTCGACACGTTACGAAACCGTGGAACAAATCGGCTTAAATTTCTATCACGGGAGAAAAAAAAATTGCGCAGCAAAAACTCGGGAGCTCCTTTGAACCTGTTTGTTTGGCGTATGTTTAGTAATCGTCTTGCTAAACCGTTGTCATCATTACAGTACAACATTGCGTAAGTAAGATTTAAAGTTTCCCAACCGCCGGCTGAAAGGAAACGAAGGCCAGGATTGGTCTGAACACACGCAGACATGGCAGTCAATGGTATTTGCATTCACCACGATTATACAAGAAGCAATTTGACAGCTTCATGACAAGGAGAGGTGAAACAAGTCTACGGGTGATTCAGTGAAAGCAATATTGAAGATGAATATGTATAAACGTGCATGTGGCCCAAAATATCAGACTATATTTGGCTCGTCGATAAACGGCTCTCAACAAGGAAGCAATACAGAACACAGCGAAAACACTTAATATCACATTCTTTCTTTATATCATAGCTTTGGGACTAGATATACGCCGCATAAAAAGCGTAAAATTTAAACTGGCGGTAACCGCAACTCGCATACCAGCTACACTACCTGCTTCGAAGAGATTTCTATCCTCGAACTCCATTGTAAAACGCTGGTTTATCCACTCAATTTCCAAAGTGGGGCATAAATGATTCTCTTACACGGCTTTCAGTACTCTGGAAACGAAATAACGGCCGAAAACAGCGGGAAGATAGAGAATTTATGAACACCGCCAGCGCCAAACCTTCCCACACGCCTTCTTCTCGCCAAATGAAGCTCGCGTGGCCTCCAGGGAGTTATCAATCAACTTTCGCTCCGCCTATTGGTAGTTTGAATAATGACATCATCCTCTACCCAAATATAGTGTTATAGGCCACATGGCGAAAGGCTAATATTTGCATTTCCTTTATCGTTTCAATTTAGCAAATTCATATAGTTTTATTTTTGCGCACCAATGGCATCGTTCAATTTTTCATCTAGTGCATTACATTTATGAAATGTGTAATTTTTGTTGTGGCTAACTATAATATTGTCTGCGATAAATGCCAAAATAATTCATTATTTTTACTCGATTGTTTCCGGAGCATTTTGTCGATCCAGCGTATGTTTTCTAGCTACGACAAAATGATACTATGGCCCACAATCCGAACAAACTGGTAATAATTGTATACAGATGCAGGCATGCTTTGAGGGGAAAAAAAAGAAAACCCAGGCAGACGAAACCAAAAATAACTTTTTAAAAAATAATATCAAAAACAATTGCCTCGTGATAGGGGACACGCCGGAAGTGTTTTCCTTTGTCTTCGTTTAGCATTAGAAATACAGGAATACATTTCGCTGGGAGATTTTAATTTGCAGTTTTTCTACCTTAGTTTAAAAAGTAATATTTTTGGACGAGACAGGTAGAAACAACAATACAAACATCGTTCAGTGGAAAAGAAAACCGCAGTCCAGTTTTCTGTCTCAAGTGCCATCCGTCTCAAGTCGCATTCCGTATATTTTGCCTGACAGCCCTGTTTTTATCGCTATATCCTAGCTAGAGAAAAAAATCCAGAATGGAAACTGTACTCGTTAAGTACGCGCTACCTGTGGTCATAGATTTATTCATTGACAACGCTCGAGATAACCATGAGATCGAAAACCTTGTTCACTATATATAAAGTTACAGTACAACCTTTGAGATTTGATTGACAAAGGTATTATTTCTCTTTTTGCCTTGTTGATCTCGCTGTGCCATATGTTTGGGTGTAAAGCTTCCCATGCTGACTACATAATGGAGTTGTTTTGATCAGACACATGAGAAGCTCATAAATAATTCAGAACACGCAGCGTTATTGAGGTATGTCTGACAGCCATATGCAAATTTCCTGACAGCTTATGGCAACCTAAGACGTCGCGAGGGGACAAAGGGTATAGATTATTCAAGAATTTTCGCTCTGTGCCTCCCCTAATTTCGCTGGAACTCGCCCAAATTGTGCTACAGAGCTAAAATAGTATACAATCTTCGTTCTGGACCAAAAAGAAGTTTAGGTAAGTTTATTTTTGGGCGTCAAAGCGAGAAAATTCATACCTATATCGATGAAGTCGACTGCATTGCCAATCGCAGCCATTGATTCACCGACTGCCTTCGTCTGCTTCATCGGCGGCCAGTTCGCATCGCTTAACATGGTCTGACTTCTCCAAGAAAACTTGAAAACTCGATTTCCAGTTTTTTCAAACCGGTTAGAAGGTCTATCAGGGGAAACTTTCCTTCGGAGTAAACTCGTTTGACCGGTTTCGGTTTCGCGCGGTATGTAAACCTTCAGTTTTCTTCGCTGATTAGTAATTTATTCAGTTGCACACCCACATTACCCGAAGATTATATACCCTTCGGTGTCCTGTCGGCATCTGATTGGCTGGTAGTGACAGCTTCTTGACAGCTTCACACCAAATAAGGGGTAAACCCTAACGCGCAGCTAGCTGGAGCGAATGAGCATGCGTTCAGTTTCTATTTTGGGCAATTTGTTCTGACGTAACGTTTGAAATATGAGACAGGAAATCAAAACCTGTTTTGAAGTCTACTAGACCGACCGTAAGTCTGACATTGATCGATGTCATGGGGTAAATACACTTGGTGCTTTATTTTTTAGGCTCAGCATTGTTTTCGAAATATTTATCTCTCTAGCTTTTGACCAAAATTTTTTTGATATGACCATGCAGTCTTTCAAAAGACACATTTTTATCTGGGAAAAATATGTTTTTTTAGAATAACATCAATCAATATTGAAAGGATTGTTGATAGAAAAAAAAAAAAAAGAAAACGAATCTCACCTGGCAAAAAAGCGTCAAAAGAAGTGGATTTTTTTTTTTGCGGTGGATTATTTCCTCGTTGATAATTGTATATGCAAAATGATAACGTGCTCAAACTCTCTTATATTGCATGATTTGTGTCCATGAGACGAATCGTGGTAAGTTTTGACTTGCTAGTTTTTCGCTCCAAGATTGCAACTGCCTGCTAATGAGATCCTGTATTTTTTGTATTTAGGGCCTTTACAAATAACATATTTGCAACCTTGTCATTTGTGTGACATGCTTCGGTACACGGTCTTAAATGTACATTACGTTAAAAGCTAATGGGTCGAATCGACGCATTTTGCATTTTTGTTCGCGGATGAAAGGTAACACCCCCATAATGCGTAAACGTTTTTTTTGTTTTGGATTACCGACTCTAGATCTAGTAGTCTCGCGATATTAAAAGATAAACAGTGTCTGGTTTGTTTTGCAGTCAATGAAGCGTTGCGCACTGTTTCTGTCGCTCGAAGCGAGAGATCCTTGCGTGAATTAAATATCTTGCGCTCGCGCCAAAAATAATGCGCCACTTTAAAACTCAACTCTCAAAATGAAAATTACCTTCTTATTTCAAGTACTGTCATCAAGAAATGGCAAGAGCTTTTTTTATCCAAAATAACTGTCAAGTAACAGCGTCGGCTATAAATAACAAATGGCATATTTCCTTTAAGTCAACAAAGCGTATAATAATAAGTGCCTACGTAATAGAACGTTTGCAAAATTTAAAGCTACTTTGAATACAAGGAAAAACAAACTTAAAAAGTATCCTAATGTGTGAAATGGTCGAAACTTTGCTTGAGAAACAGGCGTTGGTGCGTCGAGAAACAAACGTTCCTGACATTGATAATAGCTTGCTTTTTACCAGAATGCTGCCATGCTGCTATTACAGGAACAAGATTAACTTGAGAATTAGTAGCGGTTTCTAAAATGTACTTAGACGTAAGTGTAACAAATGAAATTGAAATTGCACTGTGAAACAACTGAACCCGATCAGCGTGTCAGTAAAACAAAGAAAATTAAAGAGCTCACCTCCAGCAATGAAAGTGCTTACAAACTGCTCCACAATTTGCATGGCGTAGTCAACACTTTCTCCAGCATTTGGAGGTGAGAAGAAGCCCTGCACCAAATTTGGACGTGCATCTAGAAAGGTAAAAATGCCAAGCCGGGTAGATGTTTTTTCAGCTTAAATCAGAGGGATGGCGATTGCCAAAAGGTTCATACCTTTATCGAGGATGTCGAATATAGCGACCAATTCGTCCTCAACTACCGCCTGTTTCATTTGGGGCTTGATTATATCGCCGCCGGCCATGGTTATTCAATTTTTCAAGATAAAAAAACTTGATTTGAAGTTTTTTAAACCTGTTTAAAGGTCCAACGGACTAACGTGCTTTCGAGTTTAACTTGTTTGTCCGGTTTCGGGCAGGTGAAAGTTTATATAGCATTCGGTTTCTTCTTGGCATGTGATTGGCTGATGATGACCGCTGTTATTTAAGCTGGGTTTTCCCCTATTGCGCATTAAGAAATGTTCTGTGTGACTACATAGCATGCGCGTAGTTATATTACTTGATGTTTCTTAATGATAAACAGGAACAAATCGGTTTGACGACTACGAAATGCTTGACATGCTTTTCCATATGACGTTGGTAGATTTGAATTGACGTGGAGAGGTTTTTTAGTAAAATAAGCGGAATTATCCCTGATACGTGATTATTATAATTATTACTACTGTAGAAAAAGTGCACAAATGTTATGCGCTCAACTCGTTACTGGCGAAGAAGTGAAACAAAAGTTACATGTCATTTTAGATATACAAGGAATTCCAACTTGCTCATCGATCATGAGATAACAACGAAACATCGTTGACAGACCCAGAGAATTAAGATGTGAACTGCATTTGCTTGGCCTTTTTTTTAAAAAAAAAAACAAACAAAACAAAACAAAAAAAAAACAGATCGAGGCTCCTTTGCTCAACTGCTTCAATATTCAGATGGAAATGGAAAGAGTTTTGGCCTTAAATTAAGGCCTTATTTTCTTCTTTAATTGAACCTGATGTAAACTGAAGTAATGAAGGAGGTAGTTGCTTCGCAACTTGAACTTTTACGGTACTGCTTCATGGTTTCGTCTGTACAGGGCAACTAACAAGACTCGTCAGTCACATACGGCTTTTTATTTCATAACTTCGAGAGGAAATGAAGCCAGTGTTGATATCGATGAGTGAGTGTTTACTTTGAAATAAAGTGAAGTACGTTTTACAGTTGTTTTAAAACCAAAATTTTGCGAATCTTTGGCTTCGAGAAAAGGCGCACGAGAACAACTCTGAGAAAGAATTAAGAAAATCTCAGATTTAATTCACGCTATTTTCTAGCTTTTTCAATCTTTGTTAGCTGGGGAATAGGAGAGTGGTTGGTCAGTAGTGACTATAGGACATTTACTAATTTCCCTCGATCATTGCCGTTGTGATCGATCAGCCACTGGGTGTTCTTGTACCTCGCTCGCAGAACTTTTGTGAGGTTGCCAATCTTAATTACTCATTAATCGACCAATACCTCAAACACAGTTATAGAATAAAGTGTCTTGCCACAATCCTGTCACTGAGCCCTTCCAATCTGGAGATGGTTAAAGCATATGTCCGTACGTTCTCAGCTCAAATAAAATTGCAAATTGCACGTACATTGGACCGATTTAATTTTTTCTCTATAGTGAATAAAACAGCGATGGCAAGACTTGTCCCTAGTACGTCCAGTGTTCAAGTCATAAGAGAAGTGAGATGGCCAGTGATCATTGCTGTTATGATTTAGCTAACTCTATTTTCAGTGTAGCAAAAAGCAACTAAAAGTATTACTGCTCCCCAGGATAAGATCAAAGTCTTAGTATTGTTTGCCGGCCGGTATTTCTCTGACTGCAAGATTTTAAGTTTCTGTGATTCTAAGGTGGGGTGTTTTTCGTTTTTCCTGCAAGAAAGATATGGACTGAAAAGACATGAACCACAGCCATGTGACAGTCTCATTAAACTGCTTCAACCAAACAACTGACTCAGTTAAGTGCACGAATATTACCATTGGTTCATAAGAGTCATACTCCTGATGGTTAAAAAATTCATTACTGTTTTGTCAAAAGACTTATCAAAAGGTGTTACGGTTGTTGCAAAATCATTCAGCATTTACGCTGAAAGCTCGTTGCCTCATTTTCTTGATTTTTTGCAAACGCAGCTGTAATGAACACCTCTTTGTGTTTGACTTCATCCCCCGCAAAACAAGACCCCTTCAGGTTAGACAAGTCATCAGTTATAATAGTCAATAACTATCATGCAATTTACTGGGTGTAATACTTTTGAAACTAAACTTGTTAATGCACATTAAGTTGCCATGCTATAACTATTGAGGGGATGAACATATCTGGACCTAGTCATATTTTTTTGTTCCGCGTTCCACACCAACATGTATATAGTGACACGGCTTCAACGTCATACTTAGTTTTTCTTTTAAAAAAATCAGCTTAATCAGATGGCTACACTAGTTATGAATGTGTTCTAATGTGAAACAAGAACTTATTGCATATTGATGAAATATACATTTGTCCTTTCATACCCCAGTTTTGGTACTAGTTAGTGAAGACTTCCACTCAACAATTCTGGATTTCGTGGTGTATCTGGTGCAGTGTTATGAACCACTGAAAGGACTTAGTGGTCCTGTTAGTTTGACGCTTGAGAATTGAAATGTACTGAAGTTGCTTTTTTAACTGTTTCGGTTCTTTGCAGAGGTAGCATCATTTAGAGAAAACCTTGCTAAGATACATGGTATATATGTATACCTCTACCATGAAGGTCAAAACTTTCTCTCGCAGTCCCACCGTGTCCGAAGTAGTTTAAAAGCCTAAAAACCAATAACGATCCACGAAAGTATCACAAGCTATAGCTAAAATAGCTTACCTGAGCTCGAGGGAAGGAAATTGATAAAGTGCTCCACGATTCTGATGGCGTAATCAACGTTCTCGCCGTATACCGGTGAGTGGGTTCCGCTGAGAGATGAACTGGGTCCGCTGCTAAGCATTCCATACATCTTTACTGCTTGGGTCTTGTCTTGAAACTTGTGATGTCTTGTCCTGTCTTGCTGCTTGCCCTATCCTGAGGTTTGTGTCTTGTCCTGTCTTCTTGCTTTGCTCCTGATTCTTGTCCTGATGCCTTGATGTCTTGTCCTGCCTTGTTCCTTGGGTCTTGAGGTGAAGCTTGTGTCTTGTCCTGTCTTGCTGCTTGTTTTGTTCCTGAAGCTTGTGTCTTGTCCTGTCCTCTTGCTTTGCTCCTGACTCTTGTCGTGATCCTTGCTGTGAAACTTTCTCCTGCTTAACTCATCGGTCTTGACGCTGTGTCTTTTGTTGTCTTTCTACTAACGATCTGTACTATGCCAAGTGCTTGAGATTCAAGTTTTGTGTGGAGGCTTTTGTAAATGTCTTTTGTCTTCACCGAGCTGTTTTGCAGCCCACGATAGTTCTCTTTCCGGGAACTTTGGCCTTGTGTCCTCTGTGCATCCGATAAATCAGTCCAGCTTGCTTTGTAACCGTGTGGATCCTTTTTGGGTTATGACGCCAGATGCATGAAGGACCAATCAGTGAGATTCACTAATGGAGGACCTTGCTTGTGCTGAGGCAATTCCAGAATCTGCGTTCTGTGGTGTAATAGTCCTTTCTTTACGAAGGCGCTTGGCGATAATTTGCTGCCAGCCGAGCTCTTCTGGATATCTCTTAGCTGTTCTCTGTTTCTAGCGCTCGATCGAGTAACACAGTATACAATAGCTTGTTCAAGTCTGAATCTCTCAGTGTCTCTCTCTTGGCCGGGTTTGATGTGCTTTAGTCGAATGTAATTCTTTGTTGTCGTTTGTCGTATTCACCTGTTGTTTTGCTTCAGAGCTCTTTCTTCGTTAACGCACCTGAAGTGACCTCGTTGGGTTTGCACTGAATTTCACCAGTCCAGTATTTTAATAGTGCACCCGAACAAACCTGCTTGCATACACGGAACCCGATTTGTCAGTCGCCCTTAGAGAACAAAGTCATATTGTTCCACAACAATGACTTGAGGTCATAATGACTTAGCGGATATCACAACGAACCGGGACTGAAAGAGAGTTCCAGCAACATTTACGTTACTTAATATTATCAAACAATTAAATATTAAGTGGCAAGTATGTTCTTCCTGTCCAGTAACGTGAACAAAGAAAAACTAAACATAAAGAGACCTTCAATCAGACTGACAAATAAAACTATTGCATGCAATAAATCGCTTCCGTTGAAAGCGTTTACAAATTTTTGCACAGCTTGGAGACAAATTTGCGAATACAGTGCTTGCTCCAGTTGTTTCAGAAATTGTGTATATTTTCGAGCTGCAGTCAGTTCAAGCACTAGAGTTAAAATCACCGTTAGAATTTAACAAAACAACGCGGGAAGTTGAAGGTGTAAAAGGGTTATTTTTGTGTCTGCGTATGTGAAATATCAGTAATTTCCTATATACCCTTTGGTCTACAGTATTAATTTGTGGTTACCTATTACAACAGTTTCCAACGCAACGTTGTTCCAATTACGCACTTCTAAACAAATATTTATTACCACTTTTAGTTTAGTTTTTCGAATTCGTTATGGGCCACTTGTAACAGGAACAAATCAAAACAACTTTCTGTTCGGAAGCCAAAAGGTGGCGATGATGTCACTCACAAGATTGTCAAAGTTGCAGTGCGTGTTTATAGCTGCACCGGCTGAGAACATAAAATACAACGGTTAGCTGTGACTTTTGACCCTACAATTCCTTTGCAATAACACTAAATAGTAATAATTTTGGTAAGTTGGGGTAATTGATTGAAACAACCTGGATCTGACTGAATAAACGCATAAATACTTCCCGTTTATCGGTTTTTACGGAAGAGAAGTTTGGCCGCCGAGTTAGTCTCCGATGGAACGTGTTCCTTCAGTACTCTGCAAAAATCGATCAAGTCAGCTTGAAGCAAATGTTTCGAGGACTACAAATTTTAACATCGTCTACACTTTAAGGAAACTTGATGATTAGCTCAATTATTTCAATGATCGCATTTTCAAGAAAAAATGGTCAAAAATAGACTACAGATTTTTTATTCTATTTTACCTGGAATCATCACCAGTGTGGAACGGAGCTTAACTTAGATATGAATTTCCGGTCACTTTCCTCAAGCTGTTTTGACTAGCACTCTTTTGCCCCAGCCATTGATGTAGCTAAACACATCTAACTAACTGAATTTAACTCAGTTGCAAATTTAACTGATGACATTTCACACAATTGCTCAAGAAAACTATGGTTTGATTGTAGCCTTATTCGTGCACTGTAACTGCTACATCAGTTGTTACACTTATTGCCCATTTGGCAAGCAGTCAAATCAATTTATTTCCGCTTGCCTGCGTCGAGCAAGTATCGCAAAAATGTAAATGAAAATACTAACTTATTCTGTATAAGTTCGTCACGACGTTAAAAGTTCAAAATAGATCTATCAACAAGATCAAGGCCGTTAATATTTTTTGCTGTATAATATTTTGTGTATTAAGCAAAATAAATGGCTGTTGTTGTTGTTAATAAACCTCGTCGAGTTTATATAACTTATTGCACGATAAATGTCCAGTATTTTTTCATGGGAAAGAGGGCTATCTCTATCAAGCTTCTACACACAAAGATTGAAGCGACGAATTCTTCTTTGAATTCTTCTGCCAAGGAATATTCCAAATAAAACTCGAAAACTTTGGTTCACTGGGTTGTAACTCTAAGCAGCTCAGATTTTGTAACGGGCGTCTCATCGTGCAAGCTCTTAACTAAAACGTTTGAACAATTCAGAAAGGAGGCGAAATAACCCAAAATGAGTCAACTGTAGAGCACTTATCAGCATGAGTTTCGGCAAAAACTTCACTCTATGAGTAAACCTACCCTGGCAAAAGATTAGAACTATCAGTATACATGATCTTTTCCAAACTCTGAAGTCGGACGTAAAAAAAGGTGCATCTTTAGTGCTCGGATACGATCCGCTCAGCTTCCCGGTCGAGGAATCATCAGTAACATACTGAACACGAACCCCTCAATCTTCTACAAGACACCAATTATGTAATGAGGCTGTTTCAGATAGAACCTGAAGCCATAGAGCCTTATAATTAGCGTTCCACTGTTTGTGGCACGCAGCTCGATTATTCAAGATTCTTTCACTGCCGCAGATAAACGTATCGTTCAGTAATTTTCCAGCTTCCATGATTGTGAAGTTTCAACGCTCACAGTGTTTTCCCGAAGTGAATATTTGTCGTGATGACCTTGTCTAAACAAAGAATTTTGTCGCTGGCAAGTTTAGATTCCGCCAAAATTTTTCAGCCATGGAAAATGTTTTGAAGCAGAACTTCACTATGGAGAGGAAAATTACTGAATTTAAGTAATCCAGTACACAGTACCCACGATAAGCAAAAAGGGTGTTTCGAAGGAAGAAAGTTCAAATAAACTTTTACTG
>CM042754.1:24529019-24551605 GCA_022496165.2 Catalaphyllia jardinei | reverse complement strand
AAGATGACGAGCCCAAGGAGTGTGTTTTTAATAGGAGGCCAGCCAAGAACAAGGCTGATGCTAACAAGCCATAATTTTTGATATCCAAAGCAATTCTAAAACGGTGCCAAAGCTTGGGGGAATGAAACAAAATTAAACATGGAGTGATAAAATAAATGTTTTCATCTTTTGATTCATGAACCAAGTAATATTTCAAAAAGAGCATTAAAAACATGAATATTTTCGTTCAAAAGATATTCTTTTGATGAAACTGGTTCTTACTAACATCTCAACCATGTACATACATATTTATTTGAGAAATATGTCATGGCTTCAAAGGGTTTCACACTAAAATGAGGTATTTTTGGTCCTCTATTCACGTTTATAAATAATTTATTGTATATTATTTTATCTCTATAAACTATGGTTTCCTTGGTCATCAGTAAACAAATGAAAAACTTGCAGTCAACGGTTTAACATTCACTGACTTGAATGGGTCAGAGCAACTTTCAGAAGTACAGAGCTACACTAATTTGTTTCCAAATTTTCAAATGTCACGCAAATACTCATTTGACAGCTACCATGTAATTGAATGCAAATAATAATTATTATAGGTTGCTTAATACAATCTGTACCATTCCAGAACTTGTGTGGAGTGTTCTCTGTGTAATAAGTGATGGCAAAGTAAGTCTTAAAGACAGTGAATCAAAACTACTGTGGATTTATGCAAGTTTATATTGTTCACTAAGAGGAATTCATACTTCAACCATTTCTCGTATAGTAACATATGACCTGATGAATTCTCAGTGTAAGTAAGATTGCATCTGTTATAATAAATTAGAACTACAAATTATGGGTGACAAAAGTGTTGAGACACTTGGCAGTAAAATTTGATTTTAGATTGTCTTGGAAACATTTGCCCCACTTCCCCTGCAAACAAGGTTGATTTTTTTGTTTCTTAGACAACACAGACCACAGCGCCTACACAACATTGAATTGGGGGACTGGGGAAATGAAAGAATTAAGGCTAGATAAAAATAAAATACAACAAGTGCTTCAATATCAAAAAGGGTCATTTTCAAAAAGTGTCTCAACTACTTTTGTTGCCCATTGTAGTTATACATTCCGTGAATGCAGATGGTTGTTCACTTGTTGTTCCCTCTAGAAAAAATATGCAACAAGTGGAAATCCAACTGCATTTACAGGCTATTTGAACTGGCAAAATAAAACACCAAGACTTGCACCCAAGGTATTGACTAGGGCTTCGCAATTGTCAGGTGTTAGATTTTTTACTCCTCTGGTGACGATCATTGTCATATTCTTAAAACCTTTTTAAACTGTCAGTGTTTGTCATTTCTTCAATCATAGTGTAATGATTTCTTGACTTGATTATACCGATTATGCAACCCTTGTAATCATCCAGTTAACAAAACGGTCAAAAGTATTCCAATCTTTTTATTTGTTTGCTCTCATGAATCTAATGCCAAGACACATTCTCTAATGGTGCAGGCATTGTCAGATTGGAGCATGTAATTGTTTTTTTTTCAATAATATATTACACACACAGTTGTAAAGAACTTCATGCTACAACAGTGGATTTCAGGGTTGTGGTATGCATGTGAACCTCATGTCTTCAGTAGTTGGTTGCTCCTAGTTTACTCTTCAATGAAAAATGCTGTTAATGCAAATATCAAAAAGACAATTCCACCAATTATCGTCACTGAAAGATGAAAGAAGAAACATTGCAAGTTAAATTTCTAGAAGTGCCAAATCAAAATGAAGAAATTGCCATAAATGGTTCTGAAGTATTGGAAACTATGTTATGGCTTTTTTTTTCTTTCAATCTTTACTTTTCTCCCTTTTTCTTCGCAGACACATCATGTGAGAACCGCTGTTTCCTTCCTGCTGAAAACCTTCACAAAACCTCTAGGGGAAGCATTTGCTTGTGTGGTTGTTTTGATTTGATGATGCCACAGGGTTTGCACAGCTCATACATGTTTTACCAAAAGTCAATATATGCAGTGAAAAAATAGTTATGGCCAATAAAAAGTGTTATCAAACAAGGAGGGAAAGATTTTTCTAGGTTCAAATCATTGCCTGCTCTCTTGCTGTTAGGTATAGTCTTCGAAAAATCAACCTTCTTGCAAACCCTGTGACATCACTGTTCTTTATTATGCTTCCTGTGGCATGAAACAGTATATAAGTGTGGTGACTCTATATACGTGTAATGTCAAGTACCTGTTCGGACAGATATTCTCTGTGCAATTAATCTGCCACCAATAACAGCAAGTCCAGTGCATAAGCCATGTCCTAATGTTCCACCAATAGTTACACCCACTACGTTCTACCGAAAAAAATACACAAAAGCATCAAAGGAATCCACATTGTAGCTCTGATGAAGGTGGACAGAGAGTCTTGCAACCAACAATTTAGAACCTAAAAATGCAGATTGAAATGTCTGTCTGGAAGAAATGTCTCATTCAGTTACAATAAAATACACAGATATTGATCACAAAAAAGTCAGTGCATAGTGAAACCCCTGTTGCCTGTTGTAACCCACCATAAATGTTTCAAACTAAACTGAGGTACAGTGTAGTGGCTTTAATATTTGAATCATGGTACAGTATTTTCAAAGCCAAAAGCCACTGCATTGAACAAAAAACTAAAACAAAGTAAGCCAGACAAAGACCTTTGTTCCATTAAGACTAAAATGATTTAGTAACCTAGTAAAAAAAGTACAGTAAGACCTCAAATGGAACTCGCTTGTGCCATCATTAAATATCAAACAACCTCTTAGACCGAAGCACTTAAATTATAAGCAATAATTACCATGATTTTAGTCTACAAAAGCTAAGCCACAACTTGCAAGTTTTCCTGATAGCTGGTCGGTGGGTTTATGTTAATTCTGGGGTGGGGGGAGACCCCCTACATACAAGCTATATAGGTATGTGTTGCTGTCAGTATGGTTCTCAGTGGGTTCATGTTAATTCTGGGGGGGGGGGGGGACCCCCCTTATATACAAGCTATATAGGTATTTGTTGCTGTCGGCATGGTTCTCAGTGGGTTTATGTTAATTCTGGGGGTGGGGTATGGTTCTCAGTGGGTTTATGTTAATTCTGGGGGGACTCCCTATATAATAGGTATGTGTTGCTTTTCAGTATGGTTCTCAGTGGGTTTACGTTAATTCTGAGGGGGGAACTCCCTATATATGAGCTATAAAGGTATGCATTGCTGTTAGTATGGTTCTCAGTGGGTTTATGTCAATTCTGGGGGGGGGGAACTCCCTATATATGAGCTATATAGGTATGCATTGCTGTTAGTATGGTTCTCAGTGGGTTTATGTTAATTCTGAGGGGGGAACTCCTTATATACGAGCTATATAGGTATGCATTGCTGTTAGTATGGTTCTCAGTGGGTTTATTTTAATTCTGGGGGGTATGGTTCTCAGTGTGTTTATGTTAATAAGCTATGTTAAGCTATATAGGCTCCAAGCTGCGACCTTTGGTCGCCATGGCAAGTGGAAAAAATTTTTGGCAACCAAAATTCTGGTGAAAGTCGCCAATTGGAGACCAACAGATTAACAGAGAAACTTAGTTGAAAAATTATCAATAATAGGACGAATTCAATCAATAGTACAAGCAGCGGCATAACCTGTCTTTCTTGTTTCCCCTCTCGTTGTTCAGAAACTCAACATGAACGTGTAAACCAACTTACTGTAGCAAAGTAAAGTGTTGAAAATGTGCCATTCTGCACATTAACCCTTCATGTAATATATTATGAAGTGTCCCCTTCACATTTTTTTAGCGATATTTAATATGTCACGAAGTGTCCTCCCCTTGACGTTGTTTTTTTTGGCGACTGAATTTTTTTTATGGCAACCATTTTACAATTAAAGGTCACCAGAGGTGACTTTTTGAAGAAGTGAACTTGGAGCACTGATGTGTTGCTCTTAGTATGATTCTCAGTGGGTTTATGTTAATTCTGGGTAAGGGACTCCCTATAACTCCCTATATACAAGCTATATAGGTATGTGTCACTGCCAGTATGGTTCTCAATGGGTTTATGTTAATTCTGGGTGGGGGCTCCCTATATACAAGCCATATAGGTATGTGTCACTGTCAGTATGGTTCTCAGTGGGTTTATGTTAATTCCGGGGGGGGGGGGAACTCCCTATATACAAGCTATCTAGGTATGTGTCGCTGTCAGTATGGCTCTCAGGCAGTTTAGTCTGGGATAGAGTATAGAAATCAGACAGCTTTGGTCAAGAACAGTAGGGGTTTCAATAAAAGCTGGTTACCGGCGGTCTACCGCCGCCTGTAGGACCTCTTATTGCCGTCTGTTTGGATTTCATTAATGAAAATAACAATGATATTAATAAAAAAAGGAAATTCAACACAATGACGACCACTGAAATTTTTGAATGCTACAAAAACAGCATGGTTTTTGATTCCCAGAATGCTGGAAATCGCATTTCCAAGCTTCTAGATTTCAAATTCTTCTGGGGGGGGGGGGGGGGGGGGCATGCCGTAGGGCATGCCCTATTGCAGCCCCTTTAGTGATCACAGCTGCCTATTACACCTTCAGTGGCTGCTTATAACTAAAGTTATTGAAACCCCTGGAACAGAGTATAAGTTACTGGAAAAGTGGCCAGTGTACAATTTAGTCTTGAACATGGTTCTTTAGCATGGGTTCTATAACAGTAATCTGCTATAGGAAAAAGATGGCAGCTGTACATTTTACCAAAAATGTACCAGTGGCTATCTTTTTTCCTATGGAGGATTGAAACCCAGAAGTGGCTTAGTACTTTGTGTATGTTAGACTATGATAGTGATAAAGTGTCCTCATGGTAATAACCTAGTTTCAGCGCTCCAAGCTCACTTTTTCAAATGGTCGCCATCACCAGACTTTTGCC
This sequence comes from Catalaphyllia jardinei, assembly GCA_022496165.2. Taxonomy (NCBI): domain Eukaryota; kingdom Metazoa; phylum Cnidaria; class Anthozoa; order Scleractinia; family Caryophylliidae; genus Catalaphyllia; species Catalaphyllia jardinei. The sequence continues at coordinate 24,546,714 of CM042754.1, read as the reverse complement.
AGAATTTTGGTCGCCAAAAATTTTTTCCAGTCACCATGGTGACCAAAATGGTCGCAGCTTGAAGCGCTGAGTATGTGATAGGGTAGGGGGTTTTTCGGTGCCTTGTCTAGAAGAAGGTTGCAAAATCACGCTGATCATGGTATGGTAAAGGGTAAGGGTTTCAGTGTTCCCGCGGTACATCTTCACACTCAAAGATATACAGTAACCCTAGGTGTTAATAAAAAGTAAGCTGTTGTTCAAACGCACCTCTCTAGATGCAAGCAATATTGTAGCTAGCTGTGATCTATCGCCCCACTCAGCAAGGAAGGTTAGTGTGAAGGCTTGTAGTAATATCGGTGAGAGAAGACCAAAGAGCTTTGCAGGTTTTTTTCCACCACGGATGATACCAGTTTCCACATCTTGAGTAATGGAAGATGACTCATCTTTTGCCATCTGAACATGAAAAAGCTTATCTATTAGATAGTATTCATTACGAGTAATGCTATTAATACGGTTTTTATCAAAACTGCTGTTGATCAGTATTTAAGAAATAGAAAACATGTACCGTGTTTGTATCGAGTTATACAAACACGATTGGAAGTTTGGGAGAACGAGAAATGCTGTGGGAACACGAGCCGCAGGCGAGTGTTTCCACAGCTTTTTCGAGTTCTCCCAAACTTTCACGAGTGTTTGTATAACTCGATACAAACACGGAGTACATGTTTTCTATTTCTTTTAGAAAACACCACGACGAGAAAAAGGAAAACAACTTGTAAACTTTGATTATCAAAATGTAAATTCTCTTTGCTCGCGCCATCACTACGTGAACAGCGCGCGCTTAGTCCTGTGTCTCCATCGAGTTATACAAACAGGCTTTTTAACCAATCAGCGCGCGTGCTTCCTTAGGACTGTTTTCTAATATGTAATACAGCTCTAGTTATAAGGACGTTCATGCCCAAAAACTTCCCACGCACAGATTTTTTTAAAACTTTGAATGCAGGTAGAAAATGATAAGATTAGATTAAGATTGTAAAAAAAATTTGGGGTCACCGAACTCGTTTGGAAGATAAGACATAGCACAGACCATAGCATTTCTAGGATTTCCAGTCATTTGAGGTGATTCGGGCCGGATTCATTACTATCACCACATATTTAAGTTGAAGAATCATATCTAAGTTATGTGACTGTGTTTAACACAGCATATATAGGCCTATTTGATAGATCTTTGCTACATGTGTCATTAAATCATCTAAAATTAGCCTTAAAAACTACAACTTCTAAGTCACGCACACCTATATCCATGTACCAATCCAACCCTATTTGAATAGTATATGAAAAATATTTAAAATTTCCCACGTACAGATTTGTTTGTTTTTTAGTATAATTGAGAGAATCAGAATTAAGGGTGTTGATCGCCGAAAAAAAAGTGGGGGTCACCGAGCATCCAACAAAAATATTCGCACACCAAGTTAATGCGAAGGTCATCAGCTCTATATTTTGTTGAGTTTTCGACTCGGTGCGCGCGCTTGAAAATGATGTGGCGCGTGCATGCCCAATGAATAGCGTATGCACTAGAGATGCGCAGTAGCAATGGGCTCGAACGTGCTTAAGTTACTACAAACACTCATTGTGCCAAGAGCAAATTCTCTAAACTTCATTCTCACAGCAATCATTATAAAAAAACTTTACACAGTATGATAACATTGCACTGACAAAATCAAATACATACATACATATTTACACACATTTATACCTGCAATAAGTTGTCTAAAAAACCAGTTCTTGCTCCTGACAAAATGTATCACACATTTATGAGTACCATTGGTGTTGCATTACCCTTGCATTACTTAGTTTCGGTCACGTTGTAAGTCATGTGCAGTAAGCAATGAGCCAACCTCGTGCTTTCTGTTTTCGGTGCTCTATTACACAACAATAGCACCCAAAGTTTTTGTGGATTTATTGTATATTTCTGTTTTTCCCGTGCACGTTGTTTGCCCCAAGATTGAGATAGAGGTATGCACATTATGTTACTTATTTGTAATTGCTCTTACCTTATTTTTCATTTAATTTTCCTTCTTAAATTTATCGATTCAGTAGCCGACATTCAGTGATTTTATGAAATACCTATTTCTTGTTGTGTAATATTTTGATCGTTTTGGTTGGCTAAGTGATTTTCATTTATTGTGCCTCAAATGAATTAAGCTATAGTTAAGTTTTAGTTGGTTATTGCATCCTTGTTTCAGTTTTTACGTGTTGGACCATATTAAAGGATTACCTCATTTAACTTGATGCCATCGTGTTTTTTTCGATGTATGGATCGACTCAGTTGATTTACCTATCGCCGTTATACTCAGTAATATAAAATCATTTCTAAGCTATTCAAACCTACTTCAGCTTCTTTCTTTTTTAGTTCTGCTTGAACTTCTTCTAATTCTTCCTGGCCTTCATTAGGATCCATATCATAACCTTCCTTTAGCATCTTAAGACCGAAAAATATGAACAAGGCAGTTGATATATATAGAGTGTATTTCCTTGGAATGACAGTTGTTGCATATCCTAGCACTGCTGAAAGAATTGTCATCAAGCCAAGGGCAAACATTGCCCCTGAAAACACAACCAATCTAGAATGCCTCATTGACATGATGGCAGCAATAAAAAATGTCTTGTCACCCAGTTCGGAAACAATGATGACAGATAAAGAAGCCACAAATGCATGAATGAATTCGATGCTGGTAACCTCCCAGGAACTTCGAGATGCTGAAGATTGCTTCACCAGGGAATCTTTGAAGACAGCATTCTAAAAGAGACCAAACAGAAACAATATCATTATTTAAGCCTGGTTTTACAACTTGATTCCAGATAATCCTAGGTGCAACTGAGAAAGACACAATATTCTATTTCTTGTAAACCCACTAATATCACAGACGATCATCACAACAGATTTAAATCCATGTGATCCATTGCAATCATCTATGATCTATTAAACTAGTCTGGAAGCTGTTGCATTTGTGTGATATCCATTGTGACCATCTGCTTTTGTGTAGCACCCAGCCTAAATGGAAGACTTAAAGAGTGTAAAATCAGGTCATTAAATAATGGTACTAGGACTAAGTGGAGTATAATTCAGTCTGTAGTCATACAAAACATACCCAGTTTAATTGAGTTCAGTAATCAAACAAAATACATCTATTTTGCTGTGAGATCGATTCTTGAACCAATTGAACAAAGTTGAATGCAATCGCACTCAATGTGGTTTAATTCTGTTCAGAATCCATTTCTTAATAGGTAAATCAAGCAGGGATAGTCATAATCAACCTTTATTGAATGGGATTAATAGAAAAATGTCCAAATATCTCTCCGGGTTCTTGACACCCTCTACCTTTCTTTTTGGGTTCACTAAAAACTAGCAGTAATTTAACCTTCAGTAGGACTTTCCCTGACCACATGGCTATTATGAGGTATTACCAAATTCTTAACAAATTATTCAGGGAGGGTTAGTGGGATGGCTCACAATACGAACATACACTTGTTTAATAATGCGGTAATATTCAGGCATTTTGTTTTGTTTTCATTACTGTGTTTTTAATCAGTGTTAAAAATCAAACAAACAGGAGTTTGGTAATGGTACATGGAGCAACTACAGAATGCAGGGCCACTTTGGACCACCTGTTTTACATGTGTCAAAATCTTTTGAAGAACGAAGCATAAAACAATAGGCACCTTTGTTATTAAATGAGATGTAAACAAGTGGCCATGTATTATGTAGTTTAGTCCATGATACATATAGCAGTACCGTTAATTTCTAAACTTCACTGGTTATTCTCATCACGATCAATTAAGTTTAATTATAAATGCGATTAAGACGCATTTAAAAACTAATCACTGCAGATGATGGAGGGTCAAAAAGTTATGGTTTTTGCTGCAGTTGTTTTACATAAACCTGAATTATACAGTTGCAATTAAAATACATTCAAATAACTGTAATTGATCATAACTGATCATTTAATCGTGTATTCTGTGACGTTGTATAGCCGGCATGTGTGCTTACATAATATTGCATTTTTTGTATCATTCATTTATTTATTTAACAATATATATTGCTACACAAAGATTTGCCCTGAAGGCCCCCAACAGCTAATGTAGAAAGGGTTTCCTTACCACTTCATCCTCCACTGGTTGCACAAAGGACACAGAATCCGAAGCTTTTGTTGCTTTAGACGGATCTTTTCCAGGGTTTTCCGAAGAAGCCATAAGAACTCGTCCAGCAAGACCTTCCATTTCATCTGGGACGGCCGCACACGCTAAGGTCACACGGCACATTAAAACAATGGCGACTACTTGAAACAAACTAATACTTCCCTTCCGATAAGTTCTCATTTTGGATCGAGAAAAGAGGAATAATTTAAACCATTTACTTTCGCTGTGATGTGTTTATAAAATATGAATTTATGAGAAATTTTGCCATCACGGCAGCTGTCAGCGGTCAACTTGTCTAAGTTATGCGCAACGCTAAAGCGATAACGTGGGTTGTCGGGGGAGGGGAGGGTGCCTCAGGCCGTTTTCTGCTCGTTTGTCGTAGAAGCCAGCGTTTTTATGCGTAAGACTCGAAGCAAGTGTACACCAACAAGAATTTCCGTCTATTCTTAATTTATGTTTCTAAGCATCTGTGGCCTCCACTTGTACTGCATTGCTGAATATCAAATGGGATTAAAAACTGTATAACCAGAGCAACAAACCGATGCAAATAAATAATGTGATCTCATCAGAATGATTCTAACAATGAACAACTTTTCTTTCAACAACGAACATTATTTGCAAAAACACGGAACAGCTATGGGAACCCGGATGGCACCTTCGTATGCCAATTTATTTATGGGTAAATTGGAGCAAAAGGCCATTGACAACTCTTTATTCAAGCCGTTCATTTGGTGGTTCATCGATGATATTTTCATGATTTGGACACATGGAGAGGAATATCTAAAAACCTTCATAGGCTACCTACATTCTATTCACCCTAGCATCAAATTCACTCATGAGTATTCCAATTCTCTGCACCAGACGCTCCCCTTCCTAGATGTCCAAGTTCAGCTCATTAACAACCACATCCAAACAGATCTCCATACAAAGCCCACAGACAAACATCAATAGGCGAATCCTTGTTTTGATTAAACGGAGCATGCGCGAAATCTTGGGTGGCAAAAACAAAAAACATGGCGGACAAGGAGGAGGGTTTAGGAACTCCAGCAACAAGGATCAGTGGCACTGATTCGAGATATCTGAGCACTTTAGACCCGGAAGACAGAAAAAGGTTTCAAGAAAAGCTTAGGATTTCAGTGGCCAGTGGTTTTGTCGACATTAAGAATCCTTACGAGATGTGGAACGAGTGTCATTTGTGGGGTGATAAGCCAACGCTATGGCCGGATTTAAGTTTCGACGATCTCTGGATTTATCTCGTTGATAAGCGAGGACCTTTTAGTGCCGAAAAGATGAAATGTTACAAGAGTTTGGAAGCTTACCAGTATTTCGTATCTCGCAAAGTAGGAGTTGTTTATAGCTACGAGGTGCGAAAAGATGCCGGGGTGTTTGTACTCAAAGCTGAAGTACGACCAGGTCAAGCCGAGTCTCAGACCTCGCATTTGTGTTGGCTGATTGCGAAAGGCAGTGGCGAAATAATGACTACCCACTGCGATTGCAAGGCAGGGTAAGATGTGAAACAGTTTGCATATGATTTGAATGCATATTTAAATGCAATCTTCTTTCAACATACGTAACTCAGATAACACGTGATTCCTGAACTTTTGATGACCCTTCGGATGCCAGCAAGAGAAAAAGGAGGAAATTAAAAACACATACATGTAGACAAGCTTACTTCGCCTCCAGAATGAAAGGACAGTCAGTGGAAAGCTGCATCTGTTAATTTCTTTATTTAATTTTTTATAGCCTAGGCGAAACGTGCAGCCATGTCGCTGCAGTTATGTTTAAAGTAGAAGCCGCTGTTCGCATTGGACTCACATCTGCTGCATGTACAAGTGAGGCCTGCAGGTATATATATTAATAAATTTCCTTTTTGAATCGTTTTCTGTTCTCGTTTCAAACAAAGAAAAGAAATTTAAATCACAGGTTGTTGAGGTTACTTACTCACCTTTAAGTACAGTCATAACATTATCCTCTTCATTCAATAGTTTAGTATTCGAGGCTGTCGTATACATAAATTTTTTTCTATTTATTTATTTTTTTTGAAGGTGGAATAGGGTGTTTGGCAATAATTCTCTCACAGCCCCAGTGGAGGAAATAGATTTTAAGCCTGCAAAAAGAAAGGAGTCAGAACCTAGAGCTCCCCCTGGGAAAGATGATTGTTCCCCTTTGGCCTGCACAAAAGGAGGACCAGATTACTTAGAGGCATATCAAGGATTCCTAGCAGAACTTGCAAAGATCTGTCCTAATGCATGTATCTTTAAATCACTTCCCAAATTAGACCCTGAAGAAACTGACACTGCCGAAAGTGATGGAAATGTCAGTAAGTTACATGTCATTCATTCTCTTAAGTCCTGACCAGTCATTGGGGGAAGACAGAAGTTAGGTGTTAAGATCAATAAAGTGGATATGAAAAAGGAAATGGTACAAGGACAATTTTTCTTAATTTTTAGCACCTAATGAATTGGCCAAACTGATAACTGTTATGCATGTATCTTGGTACAGCAAAAGACCGGCGATGGAAGGCTCATGATAACAGACCAGTTTCGTATTCTCAGTGTTGGGCTGCATCTAGCACGTAATGGAGGCTCATTCGGGGGACTGTCATTAAAAAGGGCTAAATATCATTTGTATTTGAAAAGACTCCCCACATTAGCCTCAGTTGCAAGGTAGTTCCAGTTCAATAACAAGAATTCGAAAACAGCCTATTGGATAGCATTTCAGATTGTTAGTGACATCCATGTATATTGGATATTACACTGTCTCTTGAAGTGGGGGGAGGAACAGAATAGGGAGGAGGGAGAAATAGGGGGAAAAAGTAGAGAGGAGGGAGAAAAAGAAACGTAACCGTTTAGGGAGGAGGGGGAAATTGGCTCAGAAAATAGGGAGAAGAGAGATTTGCCCCCCTGTTCCCTCCCCCCCTCCTTGAAACAGCAGTAGAATGGCACACATACTACAAAGTGAGAGTTTTAGGCATACTGAGAATCTTAATAGTTGCACCTTACAACGGTTCTTTAATGAACCTTACTGTGAGGATCATGGCCCTATGCACCACCTGGCAAGGATAAAATTAAAACTTTGAACATCCCTAATATTTCCTTATTTATTTTACAGATGAAGAGGAAAGTGGTCAAGTCTCCGTCATAAGTGCAGTGCAACACAATTTTGAAGTCACTGTCTCTCCATCAGTTTCTGTTGGGGAAGTAGAAGTCAGCAACACTGCAGTACCCCATGCACCCCCTCCCTTCCCTCTAAATGGAGAAAAGATTACACAATGGGCACCAATCAGTGATCAATTGCCGCCCACGTTAATTGGATATTTCAGATTATTAGAATTAACATATGAAAAGGCTAGGCAATTGGAAGTATCTACACAAAAACAGGCTGATTGTCCTCAATGGCATGACTTAAGATACCCTCGGCTTACAGCTTCAACATTTGGCAACATCTGTAGTAAAATGGAAAGGTCAAGAGCTAAACCAGAACTGGTAGCTAAAAATTTATTGCAACCAAAGCCTCATACAGCCTTTGCCCATAGGATGTTGAAATGGGGAAGGGAAAATGAACATGTTGCAATCCAGGTTTATAAAGGTTTACCTGAACGAAATCATGTGTTGGTGTATGAATGTGGAAGATTCTTACTTAGCTGCCACCCCTGACCGTGTTTGTTATGACCCCAGGGAAAAAAACCCCTGGGGAATTATTGAAGTGAAATGCCCCTATAAAGCAAGGGATATGACACCAGCAGAAGCTAGCCAACAACTGAACAACTTTATGAGCACTATCAAAGATGACGCACTTGACTTGAGCACCACCCATGATTATTATTTACAAATACAAGGGCAGATGGCTCTTACAGGGGCAACATGGTGCGATTTTGTGATATATACGAAAAAAGGACTATCAGTACAGAGAATTCGATTCGATGAAAAATTCTGGGAATCCAAGGCTCGCCTTCTTTCATCTTTCTTTGTTCAGTACTTCCTTCCAAAATATGTTGAACTAAAGGAACATTCACAGAGATGAACTAAAAGACATACAAGTACAAAACAAAAGTAGATTGTCTTCCTGTTGTAGTTTGGTTAAAGAGAAGCTTGTCTAGACCTTCACAATTTATTTATTTTAACTTTGCAAGTTGTTGTCAAGATACATAATGATTTACTAACTGTACATTAGTTTTGTTACCTATGTTAAGCATAAAGATGGTGGGACCTCAGGCAAAACTGAGCATACAGTATTTTAATTTAACAAATCACCTCCTGCAGGCTAAATCCTAACGTTTTATGGACTACTTATAGCCTTTACAAAAATGCTACCTACTACAAAATTTATGCACAGGGTACCCCCTTAAATGGACCCTAATACTTAAGCAATCAACTAACATTTATGCTACCTCTTGTTGTGTGAAATACTGCTGCTGTTTGGCAGTTTAGTGATGGTTTTCGAAGTCACGGAAAAATGAAATGTGAACAAATAAACCAGTATGAAAAAAGCTTGCTGTCTTAGTAATTGCATGAAACAATACTGTGCCACTAGTCAATTGGTAAATATCAACTCTGATTTCTGCATACGACTTTAAACCTTCTTTACAAGAGGTGGTTGAAGATTAACAAGGGCTCCTATTATTAACAGGATGCTGTTTGCACATTTTACTAAATTAAGATCCCATGTTGTGGCCAGTATTTTGTAAAACTTCATGCGCCCAATAGCACGTTCAACCTGTTTGAAGAAAACTGTATAATTCAGTATTTTCAGAGCCAACATGAAAGGTACCAGTACAAAAATCAAACTAAACAAATTTAAGCTAAACAACAGTACAAGCAAAATACCTATTTTCATAGACAGGATTAACTTACATGGATCCTCAAGTTGGCAATCTTCCTTGACATGACTACCTCCCTACCCCGCAGCTGATTCTTTCCTTTTGTAAAAGAAGGGATAACCAGACTTGCCCCTCTGCAAAGAAGTTCCTCTTTGATGAGGAAACCACGGTCAGCCATTACCTGGATAAATCCAAGAAGACATCATGTCACATTCAAGGACAATCGCATGTACGCATGTCATAACAGTTACATGTAGATATTCACACCTTAACTTGTAATTAGCTACCTGATCATCATATTCCAGGAGGTCTAAGAAACCGCTGCTAATTGTCAACTCTTTGTCTGAAACTCGTCCACCCCAACATTTGGACAGGAAGGATGTGGCACCCACAGGTGTTATTCCAACAAGGAACTTTATAGTGTTGTGGTGCTTGTAATTTGAGTATGTGATATTACGAGCAAGTAAATTTGATGGACGTTTTATGAAAACTTCTGAACAGTCAATTATCACCCTTGTCTTTTGATATGTGCGGGAGTGCTTGAAGACTTTTGGCATATTCCTAATGATAGCATCTTTTCCTGGCCAGACAATTAAGAACCTCAGAGCCTTTGCAATCACAGGCAACCCTTGCACAAGGAGGGAAGTGACTTGATTTTCCTTAATTTCAAACCTGATGGGGAAATAAACAGTAATGCTATAAAATCAGTTGCACAAGATGCCAATAATCATTGTTCTCTTCTTGGTGATGAATATACTGTAGTATCAAGTCAAACCCCTGAGTGATGTTTACCAATAAATTTACACACTTTGCTTAATTTCCCACCTCCACTATACAATGCTGGAACCAATTAAAAGCATTGTGAAGAATTCTATATATATTCTATATATACTTGCCGATATGCTAAGTCTTTGTTTTCCAATGCAAGTCGTAACTTCATGAGGATCAACAACACCTTGTCTGCTTGTGCCAGCTTCTTACACAGGCTTGGGAGCCTATAGATTACCAGACTTACAATCCAGTTGAAAATCAAGACACTTCGAATGCCTAAATAAAGTAAGATTATCATTTCCTTAGCAGTTACTTGCAATAGGAAAAGAAGTTTCTAACTTTCAAACTCTAAATTTATTACTTTACCAGTGAAGAACTTCAGCTTTTTTTCATCCAGGTTAGAAACTGTAAAAGCCTTTTTATCTAATTGGTTCCTAAGAGCCATGTTTTCTTTAGAAAGTCTTAAACACTCTTGGTTAAAATATGTTGCTGTCTCTTTGAGGGTAGTAACCTCAGTCTTTAGGTAATCATTTGCAGCATTAAGTCTCTTAATTTCTTCCTCGCAGTTGCAAGATTTAATCTCATTCTCATAACCAGGATCTGGAATTTCCTCAATTTGAGAATCTGCAGTCAATGTTGAGCTTGTATTGTCTGAACTTGAATGTAAAAATTGACTTGCACTTGGCAATGATGAAGTGGCTACATTATCTGATGGCAACAATGAACATGTCACAGAAGAGATGCATTGGGATTTGCTTTCACACCCTTTTTCAGCCAGCTTCTGTCGTTTCAGCTGTCGCTGATATCTATCCAATGTCTTAAAGTTATTATCTTTACGGCTATATCCCATGTTGAGATGAGGACAATAATCTGGGTGTAAAGGATCACCACTAGGAGTTCCTACATTTATAACAATGACAGGGATGAATAAATAAAAAAATAAATAAGTATCAAAATCATTACCATTATTATCATTACTATAAATATATAATAATCACCACTAGTCACGTAAATGAACGAAGGGTTAAAATTACAAAATGGTCTTATAAGCAAACATGAAGGTATTAGGGTCCTAAAACACATGTGCTGGCACTATTGCATTTAAGTTGTGATAAACTTCATCCCGCATACTAATAGATATGATTCAAAGATGGAGTTTCATAACATATAAATTAAAAACCTTTCAGAATGCTACGATGACTCAAAAATCCATTTTATATGGAAATTAAAATATGTGCAGTTTGGTCGCTTAATTAGGAATAGCTTAAAATATGCTCAGAGTTAAGTACACACAAATTCACAAATAAGATGCATATTTCTCGCAGATTAGAAAAATCCCCATCTTCAACTACTAATGCAACGGACTAACAATTACCTGTTAAGAAATGAGCTTTGCATACTCGATCGCCAGAGGAAGGAGTCCAACTTCTGCTTCGGTCATTTGGATCAGCACGACGTATACTCTGCAGCCATCGCTGTCGTTTTTCTGGTTCTTTTTCTGAGGGAATTCTAAAAAATCCTTTATCGTTGTCACTCCACCTTGCCGTGCAACCGATAACACAGCATGAATGAACCATGAGGGACGTAAGAAAGAAAAGAAAAGTAACTACGATTCTCCACGTGCGTAGACGAAACACTTGGCAAATTTAATTTTTGCCACCCAAGCCCATAATTCCTCGGGAGGTTTTGTAAACAGTGACGTCACGATGAATCCGCCTATACCTCCTCAGAACATCGTGCCACCCAAACCACACCAAAAAGGCATCCCATTCAGCCCCTTCCTCCGAATCCGCTGCATATGTTATACCGAGACTTTCTTTGACATACAAAGCCCAGAACTCATCGAGTACCTCACCAAACGTGGTTATAGCAGCACCTCACTGCAAAGAGATGCGAATAGCGTTCGCGCAATTCCACGTCACGCAACCCTTCGACCGCGAGAACAGAAATCCACCAAGACTGAACGAACACCCTTTGTCACATCCTTCAACCCTGCGCTCCCTAAAATATCATCTATCGTCAACAAGTATACCACTCTCCTTCAAGCCACTGCCAACTGCAAAAAAGCCTTCCCTAACCCACCGGTTACGTCTGTACAGACGTAACGCAAGCCTACGTGATTTGCTAGTCCATTCGACACTGTCGCGCGAAAATTCCTCCAGCCAACAACCCGCAGGCATTAAAAAAATGCAACCACCCACGCTGCCTCACCTGTTCTTTTCTCCGAGAGGGTCAAACAAGCTATACGTTTTTTGAGACTAACGAAGCTAGAAAAATCACCGACTCCTGAGCCCCCCGGGGGGGAGGGGTACTGCCTATAATGGCCTATACGGGGAGGCTCCGCCCGAAAGGGGTACCTTTTTCAGGCTTCAGGTATATAAAAGGGTAGGGATTTCATAACTTGAGGTATATAAAAGGGTAGGGAAATCGATCATTTTGGTATTTAAAAGGGCTTTTAATTGTATTTCGAATAGACGCCCTACATGAAAATGAGAACAAGACTTCTTAAAGTATGTGTGTGAAAGGGGTACCTTTTTTCAATAAAAAGTATATCAAAGGGGTACCTTTTCTGCCAAAATGGTATATCAAAGGGTAAGGGGTTGGACCTCGGGGCGGAGCCTCCCCGTATTAAACTTTGTTAAGTACCCCCCCCCCGGGGGGGACCTGAGTGCCTAGTTTCCAACTCACTTCCCGCTTTCTCACAGTTTTTTTGTGCAGACAGTCAGTTTTTTCAATGTAACAAAAGGAAAATTACACGGTGGCTTGAAGACATGAATTTTATTCAGCTTGTGTTAAAAATTAATATATTACTTAATCCGGCTGCGCTCCTTCGAAGAGCTCCCGAATTCACGAATTGGATTGGCTAAAATCGATTGGATTGGCTAAAAACGATTTGCAAACTAAAATGCAAAACATGGACTATTTTCTTTGAACAATATTTATTTATGGATGAGAAAAGTGAAGTAAGGAGGACAAGCAGACTTTGGCAGAATTATTAAAGTTCAGCTCATCGCTGGTTGGAAGCAAAATGTCAGCTAGCACAAACCAGTTATATTAAATGAAACATTTTGTCTTCTTTTATTATATTATTTTCCTTATCTTTAATTAATTTACACTGTCAATTTATTTTACGTACTAATATGCTACATAAAAATACGTCCCAATGTGAATTTCTCATTGTACTTGAAAAAGGCTTTTTGGCCAGCCAGGTGGGTGGATGGTGGAAGGGGGGGGGGGGGGGAGAAAGGGCAGCGGAACACTGCTGTACTTTTCCAAATCGCACCATTTCGTGCCACACCTTCTAAGAAACAATATATAAGTCACTGTGTGAATAGTTAGTTAGTTAGTTGAATAGCCTCATAACTTTCAAGAATTCTCCCACGTGCGCGAATCTAAAACGTCACAACCGTGTTTACATACTCTCATCTAAACACACCTATGGACCAATGAGAGCGCGCGTAGTAGCTCAGTTATTTTATAAAATGTGTTAAGGAGGCTCGAAAGGGTTTTTAGCTGCACGCGCGCGCGCAAACACAAGCGTCAGCTGAATTAATCAAAATTAGCACACCGGAAGTTAAATCTTGTGTAAAATGGCGCGAACCGGAAATAAAATCCGCAGAAAATATTTGTTTCTAGCTCGAAATTTTGCTCGGTGACCAACTTGATTTTTTGCATGCACGCACCATTCGCGATGGCACTTCAAATATAAAAGTTTCGGAGGAAATTATCTAGTAGAATTTTCTGTAAGCCATAAATCCAATTTTCTTTAAATATACTTAATTCTACTAGATATTTTTTTTATACTGTCAGAAAAGTTAAAAAATTTAGGGAACTTTCCAACAAAGAAATAAAAATGGTAGGTCACCGAATTAATTTTTCAGATATTTTACAAAAACTGAAATTTAGTGCACGTTTTTGTGCACCTTGTGCGTTGACATGGTAACTGATATGACGTCACAAGTATCCTCAAAGTATAGCCCGGCAATAGAGTTGGAAGGAGACATAGTTTGTCCACACCATTAAATATCCTTCTTTAGTAAATTCTCAGCTCCGACTATTGCATTTCTAGCTTTTTGATGGGCTAAAAAACTCCGACTATGAGCCAATAGTCGGAGTTTTACGTCATATGGAAAATAGTGCGCCAAGTTTAAAATTTTTCGCTTTGTAAAATTGTGGAAATAAAAATCGGCGGCAAAACCCGGTTTGAGAATTACCTAAAACAATTATTCCATTCGCCCTTGTTGGATATGAAGTGATTATAACCAACTCGCGCTCGTTGGTTATTTTATCACTTCATATCCAACGCGGGCTCATGGAATAATTGTTATTTGTAATCTTCCGTCGTTTCACAAACACTGCAGCAACGAAAAACCCTTTCTAACCTCGTTAATTTCACAGCTTCTAAATTCTGCACCAGGAGGCTCCTGCTTGGCACTTACTTGACTGTCTGCGTTAAACTGGCGACTTAAACGATTTTCTTTCCTACTTGAATTGTCTGAGCTTAACAGGGGGAAAAAAGCTGGCTGTGCGCCTGCGGGGAGATATGCTTCTGGTTCCAGGCTATTGCATTGAAGACAACCGCTTAACCGACACTAATATGAAGATAAACAATAATTTATCAGTAAAACTTTGGGCCATTTGTCTGTCGTTTTGTTTACGTTTTTGTTAGTAATTAGCGGCAGCTCTGGTGACCCTTCTCGCAGACATTCTTAAACTTTCGGCAAATTGCCAGTGATGTGGAGCAACAGGAAGAAAAGGTCCATCCTTTATGTCAGTAGTTAGATTTCCCTGTAGAAGCAAAATTCTACATCAAAAATTTCCTCAGTTTGCTCCTAGCCAGCACAGTTACACTAAACTCTTTCTGCGTTACACCGATACTGTTGGTAAAAAATTCTAGTACTGTATTGCCAAAGACCACTGAGAACAGTCCATGTGTCATTGGACCCTAAAAACGAGCGTAAAGTCCTTTAGGTTTTCCGCTTGATCTTTTATCTTCGCCACTTTTTCCCACTTCGCTGATAAAGACTTTCAGGAAAGCACGTTTTTTCAAAACAGTGTCACGAAGGTGTGAAACTAGTTAAAAGGTTAATATATAATATTCGTGCATGTCTGTATGTTACTGTTTTAACCAATAGATCAGATAAAAAACTTGGGTATTCATAGCCAGATGGAAGCTGGCAAACTGGCCTGTCTTGTCAACTTTTTACTAATGGGCGAATACAACAAAGTGACGCGCGATAGCAGTTTGCGTACATCATCCCCATCAGCGACATCAATAGGCATCTGTTGTTCTCTATTTAGCGCCCGTACATCAGCGTTGCAGCGCAACAAGAACTTAACGATGTTGATGTACCCCTCACTTGCTGCGTGGTGCAAAGGAGTTGATCCTAATCCGTCTTTCTTGTTCACATTTGCTCCGAGTTCGACTAAAGCCTTGACGCTCTTCAAGTTCCCGTCTAGGACACACTGGGTAAGCGCAGTCATTCCAGAGGCGCTAATGGCATCCAATTGAAATTCTTTGCCTCTCCGACGCAGCAATTCGATAAACTTCTTCGCTTCCGTAAATTCCGAGTCCAAAGAGTCCTTGCTACACGCGATTTGAAGAATTAAATCAAATGGCAGCGGACAGGACTTCACACGGTGCACTCTCGTTTTGCTTTTCGGTTTTTGCGTTGTTGAAGCAACCTCCATAGTTCTCAATTTTGTCCTTCCCACACCACGTTTACCAGGCTGAATGCGCCTAACTTCATAAGTCACCACTTTGCACTGTTAATTACATTAGAGCCCGGCCCAGGTTCAAAATGAAACTCTGAACCGACAACCACTGTTAATCTATATCCTGATTATCCACTATCAGATGAAGCCATATCTTATTGGGCGTGTCATTTCACAAGATTAATTATTCCACATTGCTACGCGCGCAGACCTATGTGCTGCGACTCAAGAGTTCACTATCAGTCAAGTTGCAACTCAAACAGATAGGCATCCATTTTAAATCACTGGGACAGTTTTCTTTTCCATGATATTTTTTGTCACGGAAAACAAATTGATTTAACATTGATTTGTTTGTACAAGTGAGTACAAACAGTTAATAAGTAGGGCAAACAAACTAAGTGAAAGTTATCTTCACTGATCACAAGCTGATTGGTGAACCCGAGATAAAGCTGGAGGCAATTAACGCCAACAAAAACTTCCGCTGATTCAAGAAAACGAATTCCGATTGTATCTTAAAGACTCGTGTTACTTTAATCACTGGATACCGACTGTTTTTTGTTGGATTTATCCGCATCAGGCATCAACTGGCTGTTTACGATTCCTGAAGCAGTGTTGAAATTCTGAGAAAAACTGAAAACCTGACAAAAACAAGAAGGCCAGGTTCGTGACAGAAATCGGTACAGTGCCTTTTTTAAAATTTGTCACCGGAAAACACATTGATTCCCTTACCATCAATCAGTCAACCACCATTATCACATTACCTTTCATTTTCATATTACATAAAATTACGTTTGCATCATAATTAATTTTACACACTTTCTCTCGTCTAGCGATAATAAATGATTAAAAAGACAAGGCATTTGTATCAGTTGAAGCTGTTGTTATCACAAAATCTTCACTTATATTCATAAAATATACAAAAGTCCAAGCTGACAGAGCACATAAGGGGGTAAGGGATTATTACGTTTCGCACGTATTGCGTGCCTATAATTGTTCCTGCTGTCTCACGACTCGGTGAAGTTGATGCTTGAAGGGTCCTGAAGTCTACAAATATCCGTGAAATAATAATAATAATAATAATAATAATAATAATAATAGGTAAACACGTAAATGTTAACATAGCTAACAGTCATCCAAGGGTATCATTTGAAAAAAAAGCATTGCAGTGATAGCAGAATGGAAAGAGAGAAATTGAAAATCGATTAGCGGGAACCGGGTTGGACCCTGAGCCGGTTACCTTTATTATAAATTCTTATCTCTATAGCTAGGCGAGAGACAGTGCCTAGGGTTCACGATGATCCAATTAACAAATTGACGTCAGTTTATTTTTATTTGCCTACTCTGTTGCAAATCATGAATTTCGTTGTAACATTGTCAAAGTAGCTTCGCATTTTGCTAGACGAGGGACTTACAGTAGAACCCCACCTGGTCACCACGTTATTGTAGGTACTGATTGAAGTTTCAATTTTTTAAAGTTATCAGTGGCAGATCTAGGGGAGGGGCCCGGGGGGCCTGTCCCCCTTATTTTGGGTAAAAAAGAAGAAAAGACTGAAGGGAAAAAGGCCCGCAGGGCAAGTACGTCAAGCCCGCCCCCCCCCCCGGGGGGCGGGGGCGGGGGCGGCCACTGGTTATATCTGCATTCCAGGTCCGAATGCTTGTGAAAGAACAGTTGTTGTTTAGAAGGCAATATGATCTTTTGATCACTCAGGTTAGACCAATCGCGAAATCTGGTCCATGAACCACGTTAATATGGCCAACTTTTCGTCACCCGTTTGTGACCCGGAATTCCGCCGCACTTTCATCTGGTGAAATTCCACGAAACGAATGACCCGGAGTTAACTTTTTAATCTTCGATCAGTTTTTAATTCCTCATGGCAAATTTTAGTAATTTAGATAGAGGACCACCCTGATTAACTTTTTTTTTCCTTCCACATTTTTATTTTCATTCAAGCTTACATCAATTTTATTTTTATCCAACTGCACCTCGTAGAGTACAAATAACGCCCAAGACGAGTACAAATATCACGCGGTATTTGTACTCCAGAGGACCGGTAAGACAGGTTTGTTTACTGTTGACCAATCAATTAGCTGGATTTCGCGCGCCAATTCCGTTCCGCTTCGCATACTTCTGTCACACATTCCCCGTAAATATCCGCGAAATTCGCCCGCACGGACATAAAACTTTGGCGTGTTGGATAATAAATCTCTTATTAG
>CM042754.1:24491020-24517585 GCA_022496165.2 Catalaphyllia jardinei | reverse complement strand
AAAAAAAAACTATTATATACTGCATAGAGTAGGCCAATTCTTCACAAGGCAATTAGTTGCTGGAAAATGTCATGACCAAGAAAAACATAGGATTGTAACATAATTTGATAAACTTGCAAAACCAGCAGTTGAATGGGTGGGTAATGTTTTTGTACTGCTAATTATTTCATCCTTTGTGCATGCTTATTGATTTAATTGACAGATAGCATCATAGTGACATTCAAGGCATACTTTTCTTACTCTACCACTAGCTGAGTAAAAAAAATATAACATTCTATAAATTTATATCAATATTCTAACATGGCTGTGAGGCTTTTAAGAAAAAATAAATCCCTGAAAGAGACTGATACAAAGAACACCACCGAATATAGAACTTAGTCCTTAAAGCCTTGAAGCTATGTTAGAATGTTGATATATCAAACGTGGGCTATTGCGATGCCTCTTCATTCAACAGAGACATTGCCAGCATGTTTATCCTGCAGTGGCACTTAGTGAAAATGAAATTATCTGCATGATTCATTAAAACAAACACTCAGCAGAATCTGTTGTGGTGGGTTTAGAGATTAAACTACATGGTTTACTCCCAAGTTCTTGTGACTTATTATAAATTCAGTCCTTGTAGTTAGATATTTTCTTTGCATAACAATTGACTCACCCTGATGCAATGTGCTTCCACATTCTACTGTCTGGCCGTATTTCTTCAAAATAAAGCTGTATCTGGAGGTTCCTGGCAGGTGAACCCCTAGCCGTGTCCAGCACATGAGTAGTGAGAGGGCTTCCAGTCATTGGACTACTGAAGTCAGCTGTGCGGTGCTGCTGAACCAGAAACTATCAGTCAATTGCAGACACCACAATATTGAGCCCCCTTCCCAAAATTTCAGTAAACTGATTTTAGCAAGTGTAAATATGGTACATAAAAGTATCTGTCTCAAGGTCGGAGTAATTCATCAAGTGTGATTGTCCAGAAAAAGGCAGGAAAAAAAAAAAACAACTCAGCCTGCTGTTGGTGATGGATGCTTCACAAACTTGAGTGTCAGTTGAATAAATGGATTACAATATTTAGAGAGGATGCTAAATCTGCCTTGGCTGGATTGCAGGTTGACTATCCTGGTCAAATTGGAATGTGGAGATATTGATTTTTGCAGAGGTAGGAAAAGGGATGAGCTAGAGAAAAACCCTTGGAGCAGACTGAAAACCATCAACAAACTCAATCCGCATATTAGTGGGAGGTGAGTGCTCTCACCACTGTGCAATACCTGTTCCCCTTTGTAAGAAATGTATGTAGGTGTCTGATGCATCCAGTAATATCAAACAAGCTTTAAGCCAGAAGGATGTCCAGGTGTCTTGTGGACACCAACTTGTTAAAAAATATTTTGTCATCTATATACTGATTTATATGATTTCTAAACTGTTCATTTGAGAGGACCCTGCAAAGCATAATTATGTTGGATGGTTCACTTTTCAAACCCAGGTTTTAAAATAGTGTGATATCAAAAGATGTTCAGTATTTCTATGCATTGATAACAGTCATGTAGACACTACCTTCAAAGAGAAGTATCTGACTAACAAAATAACCCACAAGTGAACCCAAAAGCCTGTCACTTAGTTATCTTTTAACCTGGCATTTAACCTTTCTATTCCTGTCAGTGACCATTAAACAGAGTTTGAAACTAAATAACGTAAGGAGATAATTTGTATGTTTATTGACACTCCACTACAGAAAATACATCACAAAAACAACAACTTCAAGAGGCAGTTAATTCTTTTATTAGTTTCTTTTAATACCATGTGCAATAATCACACCACGTGTGTTATTCTTGGAGGAAAAAGGGTGCAGGAGGGGAAGGAGAAGACAAGTGGTAGTGAGTGGCCTGATCATAAAAATATTGGATTCAAGATCCAAAAGCTGAGTCTACTTACCACAGTGTGTGAGGATGATGAAGAGGATGATGAGGAAGCCATAGCTGGCACTGTTTGACAGTAAACAACTCTTGAGTTTGCAAGACTGGTGTGATTATTTCCAGCATGAGCCACTGAGGCTTGAGAGAAAGTGTAACTACTTGCAGTAGTTTTAAATGATGCTTGGAGTTGATTGCGAAGATTATGCGAGGAAGCTGCTTGAAGCTGACTCAGTCTGTACGCTACAAAGGAAGTATGCTGTCCCCTGTGGCCAGAATGGTATGGCAGACCAGGTACAGGGTCTGTTGGACTTGATGCAGGGCTTTGATCTGTTTCCTTCTCAACGTCATGGCTATTTCCTTGCGACAATGAAGTTCTGATGCTGCTGGTTGGGCTACAGTTTGAAGGCTGTGATTGAGAATGGTTTGGAGAAATGATGACCTTTGTGAGATGAGATTGTTCTTTGTTTTGCACTAAACTAAAGGGCGGTGAGCCAATAGGTGTTTCAATGCGTTTTGAAGATAGCAGTTGCTCTGAGCTTGATATATACTTTCCAGTAACAGGCACCATGGTTGGACGCTCATCACATGGTTCTCTAGGGAGGATGTGTTGAAATCTTGTAGCAGTGGGTAGAGATACCAGAGTAGTAATGAGAGGATAATCTTCCACAAGGCTGTCGAGAACTGACACATAAGTACCTCTGATGCAGTTGTTTGTGTATATTCTGGACAGTCGTGCCAGTTTGGACATGTTTGTCATCATTTCACCCAGTGAATTGTGTCCAACTGCTGCATTTTCATACCAAATGGGATCATCTTCGCAAGCATGGTGTTTGAAGGAAGCTTTGGGTCTCTGCCAGAGGTACAGGTTCATTGGGTTCAGCTTTGAAAGGTACTTGAGGAATGACACAACTGGGCACCTTGGATTTCCTGAGGGATGAGGCAATATAATAATCACTCAAAATTTGCCTCATTAATCTTAAAAGATATGGGCAAATATATTCAATTTTATAATAACCGCTCATCTTTTGCAAATTCATACTTTTCCTCATCAGAACAAGAACATCTTTTGTTTGTTGATGCTGTTACAGTATGTTCTGAGGCGTTTTCAAACTTACTACATCATGGTATCGAATGTAGCTTGAAGATTTCTTGGGCACAATTGTAGGTCTTATTTAACGAATATCATTAGCACATCCCCTTTACAAGACTCTCTTCAATTTATCAATAATATTTATCGCTGTTTAGTAATTGGCACCGGCATAGCAGTTTTGCAGAGTTAAGGGTTCTCTAGAAGTGTATAGTTAAGATTGTGTGAATGACTGAAAAGTACTCAGCTTACGAGAAAAAACGCAATTCCTACAAACACAAGCTTAACGTTTGGTTTCCTTTATAGAAGTACCAAATTGGTTGTAAATATTTCAACAAAAATAATATTTTAAAATTGCTTTGGGCGAGATTTGTCATAAATGACGAAAAAATAAATCCGAGAGCTTGCTTTTTTTTCAATTGCGGTCTTTCCCAAGAAACGACACCATGTTGTGACAACCAGTGATAGAATGCGGAATAGTTCTCTAGACTTCAACACGCAATCTTTCTAGATGGACGTCTTCTTTTCCTTTCTCTTTCTTAGATAATCCAACTTGTTGTTTTATTACGCTGTTGAGCATTAACCACGTTTTTCGCGCGCCGCTTTTCTGTACAATGCTCAGCTTACCTGGCTTTTCATTCATCCGGGGGCATTTTCCGTCAGTAAACACGTTTTCACAGTGCGCAGGATTGGGATAAACATACTTCAAGCCAGTACCTGAATGATACCCGATCAGAAAAGTGTCCCGGGTTTGCTCTCTCACGTTACTGCGGTTTCTTTTTCCCGGTAAATACATCAGCAGGTCAAAAAACACTTTCCTCTGCAAGCCATCGGCGCTAAAAGGCGACAGAACGTCACTCAGATAAAGCTTCTTCAAATCGTCTGGCCCAATGTCCGAACGGTTAACTTCTCCTTTTCCTTGCTTTTTCAACTTTTCCACCTGAGCTTTGAATACTTTGTTTGACTCGGTGAATTCGGGGTCGTTTTTGATGTCTACATTGCTCTGTTGGGACTGTAAGTACCGCAGAATGCCAAAGCGTATACTACCAAGGGCTGACGATTTGTAGTAATCACCGTTCTTTTTACGGGCCTCGACGTAAAACTTACGCAAAAGATCATTCAACGCTGGTTTGTCCAAGTTCTCAAATTGGACATCCATGCTTTTCTCTTCCATATAGTCGCGAAGAATTTTAACAGCATTTTTGGTAGACCTCCAAGTATTTTCGCTGCATGAGCGATGCTCCAACAACCTTTGAATGTCCTCCTCGGAAGTTTCCCCAAAGCGTGGAAGCGAGTTTTCGTCTGTTGGACTTCCAAGAGAACTGGCTTCACTGTCTGGGTTATTTTCAGAGTTGTCAAAGGGTTCTACTTTTACTTCGGGGAGAAGAACGACAGAACTTGTTTCTTCGTCCATTATCACACCAAAGATAGAGGCAGCGTATTACGCTATCCAAGACTACAACGAAAGTTGACGCCGGGCAATATCTGGTGATGTCACACTCAAAACTCAGCACAGGCCCTCGCCTGAGTTATTTATATCAAATACAAAATAATCTACTGAAGCTCTAACGCAGTTTCGATGCAGTTATCTAACGGACAAAAAAGAATTGTACGATTCAAACGAATCTACGCCTGTTCTTCACCTGACAACGATAGAACGATCGAAATCTTCGTTTCATTCGCAGAAATGTTCTGATACCAACTGGTCCAATATGACTTAATCTTCATGAGATACTTAAGAGACTTATTTCTGCGGTGCCGAAAAGCTAGCATCGAATACTTGCTTTTTTTTTCAGTCGAGTGGAAACTTAAACGATATAGATCGTTTTCCGGAGAATATCTTCAAGTTAGCCTATAATGATATCAACATTTGTTAACTTCAAATAAAAGAGGGTATCGTCCCAAGAAACATGAATGTTCCAGCCCAACTTGTCGAACTCTTCGAAGCTGGCAGACAAGACTAAAATCCTTGCCCTTGGCGTTTTCATGCAATAACGAAGTAATCGAGATAACAGTAAGTCATATTGAATGCTCTTCTCCATATCTGTCAAAACTTCACATAATATTACCACACACGGAATTGTTGTATCATATCTTTGGGTAATTAATCGAAAAGTAGACAAGCGACTGTGAATGCAGTATATATTGACACGTATAACAATTAACAATATGGTAGAGCTTTTCCCAAGAGGGGATATTGGGTCAACGAAAATCAACGTCAGTTTAGTTCCACAGTTTGGGCAATATAATAAACGAGATATTTTAACGAAAAAAAAACAACAACTTTTCATTAAACTTTTCGTTTCGAACTATTCAATAACGGAGGGTGAAATACCAAAGGAAAATAGAATTCATTTTTCAATATTGTTACTTTCCGCTAAAAACGAAGGACATTTTTAGTCAAAATTGGACAAATACGGCTTTTTAAGGTTTAGGACAAGGGAGGTCAAATAATGCTTTGTCCAGAAGCAATTACGTGTTATTACCACAACGATGTATTTCAGTGATATATTACTTTCCAAGTACAAGAGTAGTGATATTGCATTTTAGGAGAAATAAAAAATGCAGTTTTAAGCAATTTTCAAAGGAAACACTGAGCACTGAACGGTTTGTTTTGCTCCTGACGACTGAGTATTCTCAACAATTCCTAACAGTCATAATAATGTTGCATGGAATAAAATGATATAGCATTTCAAATTTCAAGTTTCGTCAGTATGCCCTTGAGAACGTATTTAAATGATGCCATACCGACCACAAAATAGGCGCCTCTATTACAAACTAAATGAATAAAAGCCAATACAACCATGCTTTTTTCAAATATCACTTCACAATCTCGAAAGAATTTTCTATGGAGGAAGAATAAACTGATCCGTTCCCCTATAAGCTATATCGCTCTCAAATAAATTTATATTTGCGTTTGGCTAAAAACAGCGCCCACAATATATCTAAGGGAGACAATAGAGCTAGACGCAGATGAGCTAAGTGAAGTGGAAATTACTGGTATTCGTTTATAGAGCCCGAGACACTTTTTTAAATTTAGTAACAAGGATATCTGCTAGTGGCCGGGACTTTTCGTACGCGCCCAGGTATCCCAAAAGTTGATAAATAAAAATATCAGTATTTATACGGTGTATAGTTATGAGTTAGAAACTTGGTGTTTTTGTCTCGTTGGGGCTTGATTTGTGGTAGAAGTGAATGACCACTCCCGGCCCCGTACGTTGGAGAAATTTGAAAACGGTGTTTTTACTCTAAAAGCGCATCAAATGTCTTCCGTCCACACTACGCCACGAAGAAATTTGAAAACACAACAAAAAGCGATCATTTTGGATCAGCGAGGGTAATCACATGATTGTCCCCACGTCACATCATTTTCAAAAAGCTCCGTTTTCAAAATGTTTTTCCGTCCACACAATAACGCAAAGATGGCGCTTTCATATTCGCCGGTTTGAAGAGCGTCTACGAAACGCTCCGTTCTTGTGACGGGCTAGTGTGGACAGCAGGTTCACGGCTTAACCGTAGTAACAAAGCTGCGTTCACTTTTTAAATTTCTCCGGCTTAGTGTGGACATGACAACGGCCCAGATGCTAAAAATAACCATTTTACTCAACAATTAAAGGGTGATGGTTTTAGCGGATGCGAAGTTAGACGTCCCTAGTTTCAGCACCAATTGGATTTGTAACACAGAGGCCACGAGGTCGTTACCTTGGAGAAACTAAAGTAAACAAGTAACTGATTGTAACCGGCCAGCCTTCACTGACTATATGTCCGCTTTGCAATATTGTTTCTTCAATTATCCCAACTTTACACCAGTGAGAGCTGTAGTAAATAGTTTTGGACGAAACTTAAATCATCACTAGATTGGTTTAACATTAGCAGATGCAATTTAACATTGTTTGTTTTTCGTTTCATGTCTAAAACTTGAAAAAAATGAACATACATGTGTATAGGTTAATATTTCCATCCTTCTGTCAGCCAGAAGGCAATATAAAATAATGAAGAAACAAAAACGAACCGTTATTCAACATTCCGCCAGTTTGGTCAGGTTTAATATCTTCCTTTGCTCGAACATGACGCTGTGCAGACTACAGCTATTGTATTCTGCTAGACAAAAATAAAAATTATTGCGTGGCTAAACATTGTGTTTCGCCAAGCAACCAGCAGGAAATTCCATCTTGTTTTGATGGCACGATGTCAACACCATCCTAAATGTAGTGCCTCTCAAGGGTTACACTACATTCTTCCGGCAATTAGAAAGCAACAAATCAAATATGGTTGAATATGGGCAAACATGCTCTGTCACTCTACTAAGGAATATCCACATGATTCATTGAGGAGCGTTCTCTATCCCATGGTTGCAAAATTCTGTGTGCTAACTTGTATACTAGCTACATTGGCAAAACCAATGGTCATTTTTCCACGCGTGTAAGTGAAAATTTGTTTTCCGAAAATAGTTCTCACGTTTTCAAGCATCTACAGGCCTCACACGAATGTCGTAAGTCTGGTTTGAGGAGTCTTTCACCAGTGTTTGGACTCCTGCCGCTACAAAGTTTCAAGTAAAATTAAACAAGCTTTGTACATCAATTGAGAGAAGCCTGCTTCAAATAAGCAAATTTGTCTCTTTCATTTTTTTTCCTTTTTGCCCTTTTGTTTTCAATTTCACGTATTTTATTCGTGCTATGTAAGTTATTCCAGGCAACACCGATTGTACAAAACTTGTCTATTAACTTGTATACTCCAGTTGTAACTGACAACGTTACAGACGAAACATCAAACTGACGAAAAGCGTTGCCTTTTCTTTAATTTATTAGTAGACTGCTGCTAGAAAGACCTTTCGTCAGTTGGTGATCACGAGGGAATCTGTGATGAGCGTCAGCAGTTTTCTCTGAAAAACTACATGTATGAAATTCTCTACTGCATACTCTACTACTCCTTCGAATACTTTCAAGTGAACTTTCCTTTGATTCCCTAATATTTTTTTCGTCAAAAGTCACTCATAAACACGATTTGCAACCACTAAATATGCTATATTGTTCAACAACGCTGCCACAGACACCACTTTTCAAAAGTTTCCTCAGTAACTTTGCCTGATTAAAATAAAATTTCCCTTACCAAGTAAATGTAAAATACCTCAAGAGAAGCGATCGCCAGCCTTCCCTTAATACATCCATCCTTTCTACCCATTCATCAAAGAATAAGTTTTCAACAGATTCGCAACTGATTCTCTATGATTTGAGGAAAAACACTGCTTAGATAACAGTAACCCGAAATGATTCTTCCAACCTTTCAATGATATAAAATCAGCAGTGTTATTATTTGGATTTTCCCTCGATTTTCTTCAAATTGTCAATGTCCCAGTCTCAAAATTCCTTGACTTTTCCAATTAACCCTTTACTCACCAAGAGTGTCAATTGGCACACAGCGTCATAACTTTGTGAATATTTGATAGATTTCTATGAATTTTTGCCACGAAAATTGTCTTGTGAAGGTATGCTCATTGAAGTCAGTGAGCCCCTCCTATCAAAGACATGGTTGATTACCCCCACAAGATTTTAGTTCTTTTTTCGCGATGCAAATGGAATGCAAGACTTTTTTCACATGACGTTATGCACTCACAGCTGCTAAATAAGCTACAGTTTAGGGGTATACCTAATATAGTAGAAGGTTGACACATTTTTGAAGTCGTTCACTTTGCATTTTTAAGCAGTTTCTCTCAAAATGCCAACCTCCTTCATAGTTGCTGACATCAGTTCTTAAGTAAGCTGCTCAGTGGCTTGCAAATGATGTATTGTACACAGGCAGTGTCTTTATTTGCCGATTTGGAAAAAACTGCCGTTCGCATTGGGGGAAGAACAACAAGATTACAGCCCAAAACGCAATCATCTACTGACTGGAGGAACAGTAGGAAGAAGATAACGTGTAGGTATGGAGGTAGAGATGGGTATTTTGGGGCAAGGGAGGTTGAGTGGAGGACTGTATTGCCATCCTTGCTCGCTCTACTGTTTTCATTCTGTAATTACTTTCTACTTATTTTTCTTTCTGTTTGGCACTCTGAGTCTTGGCAGAATTCCGTTCTTTAGTTAAGTAACTGATTTCTCAAACTGCATGAGCTTAATCTATCAGCATCACCCTCGCCAAATATCTTCAAGGCTCCATCTTCCAGTGTCAACTTTTTGGAAAGGCTTGCTAGAGTAAATTGTCCTTGAAATGACATCTTTATAAGAGTTTGACTGCTTGTAATTAATGTAGCCTGCAAAGAAGCTCTCTATGGGACAAAGAAGGCAGAAAGAAAGAGGAGAAAACTACGAGACAGAGGAAGTCACTTCACTATCAGCTAGTTCCTTCATGGCCCTTCCAGCAGTAGTCAGACCCATCCAGCTGGAGTCTGTTCCAGGGTAGGTGTCTCTTTACCCATAAAGGGGTCCAAAGAGTTTTTGGGCTTGCCTGAAAATACAGGGGCCCTCAGCTCTTCAAGACAGGTAAACTCTACTACAAGGCTCTGGGATTCAAGGGAAAATAAAGGTCAATAATTATTAAAGGTACAAAAACAAATGAGGGAGTGAACAAGGACCTAGGGTCTGGAACTGTCTTCCTGTCTCTATTACTGATTTGTCAAGCTTTTCTACCCTTAAGAACAAAGTGCTAGAGTTTTTATTAAAATAGTTTCTGAATTAGTTTCTGCCACACTCCTTCGCAGCCTTTGTCTCATTTAATATTGTGATGTCGAGGTGGCCTCTCCTATAAGCCTGATGGCTTCCTGAGGTCTCCTCGCCTAACAACTTGCTGTATTTTTTAATTTTTGTTCTACACATAAAGGCAAATAAATGACAATGATGATGATGAACAAACAATTGCATCCTGGCTGGCAACAAGAAAGGACATGCCTCTTTTGAAGCAAAATTGTCAGTGGTCTGTGATGCAAAAGATGGCTGAACTGAACTTCTGCTTCAGAGACCCTGACAAATGTTCATGTAAGTGTGGAGACTGTACTGGTTACTGATGAGAATAAAAATGTGTCATCTGTAAATTTTGAATAGAAACTGAACATGACAAGACCTTTTTTATAATGACAACAATCCTTGGTCTCATCATGCTCATTTTCTGCACTGGGGAGGGTAAGCTGTGATGGGTATCACTTCACCTAGGTTGGGGGAGGGGGGGGGGAGGCAGGGGAAAGAAGCCCCGGAGAGTAGGGGGGGGGGAGGGGGGAGGGAAAGGGCCAGCATAAGGCAGGAAGCGGGGGGAGAAAGGGTGGGAAGTGGGAGTTCTAAGAAGGCAAGAATCATTTATTAAGCATTAAAATACCTTCAAAAACAAGAACCCAAAATGTCTTTTGACATACATTCAACATATTTTGAAACTTTTGGACTGGCAGAAAAACTGCAAAGACAATAAACTGCAAAGCTGACACTGCGCGAAAGACGTTTTGAGATCCTACATTAGCAGCATTTATCATATGCAGTCCCTTGCAGTTTCTCATTTCTAGTGAATGTGTAGCCAAATGACTAGGACGTGTTTTGAATCTCCTTATTTACAGGAGTCGGTAGCAAGGTGGACAATGGTAGGAGTCGGGAAATAAAGGTACAGGAAGCAGGAGTACAGGGTACAGGAAGTGGGAGGTTCCCTCTCTCCCCAATCTAGGTTGAGTGGAGGTGATGGCAGGGTGGGAAATAGTTCTTCTTGTCTGATGTTACAGAATCAAGAGCTTGGCAGTGCAAGACATCTATTGAGACAAGATATCTACGTTGCAATTCGTAACATTTGAAACCTGGATCATTCTACAATTGTATGAATATTAATGTTAGAAACATACCCATTAAATCATGTTACATGGTGTATAATTTTCTGTGAAAATTTCAGGAGTTCCCCAATATTAAGTTATAATATTAATTCCTACTAGTCTTTGTTGCCTCCGTCTGATTGAACCGGAATTCAACACAAACGCACTATGTTTTTTGGATACGTTCGTGTCACAACTCGGTTTAATGAGTCAAGCAAAGAGTCGAGCAATACGTAACAAGTTGCTCTATATACTTACGACATTCTAATGGCTTCCAATCTGCCTAATCTAGTTACAGCTTGAAGACATACAAAAATTCAATACATCCTCTAACCTTTTCAGGAGATATATGGTTGCGTATGCTGGATAATCTTGCGTTACACTTCATGAACGCCACTGTTCTCCACAAGTATGCCACCAGATTCTCCCTCCATCCGATCGGTCAGTCGTTCGCTAGACCTGTTCGCTATATATTCGGCAGCGAAGAGATCCGCGAATATAGCTGGTCAGCGGAAATCAAATAAGCGCCGAGCCTGCGAATCTTAGATCTGAGGTTTCCTCCGTAAATTTAGAATCCAAAATGGCGACTTCTAGCGCTGCCACTGCTGTGAAATACTGCGCCAACAAATTGACCAAAGCAGAGAAGAAGGCTTTAAGAAAACAAACAAAACTTATCCATACTCTTCGCAGACATAATGCCGATCTTGCAAGCGTTTCAGAATCGCCAACTCGACACCTGATGGTTGGAAATGGAGGATTGATGTGCGGTGTTGACAGAAATCAACTCGTTGGCTTGTTTCAGAAGTTTGGAAACATTGAACGACTTTTAATGTTCCCAGGGAGATCGTTTTCCTTTATCAGCTTTCAGACTATCAGTGAATCTCAAAAGGCAATGGAGACAGTACATGGACGTGTTTTAGATTGCCCTTCTGAATTTCCCAGACCGGATGTGACCTTTTATCTTTCATTCCTCGAAAGTGTACCAGATAAAATCGCTGTTGAAAATCAGGTTAAACCGGCTGGCCTTGTGCTAGTGGAGGACTTTGTGACTGAAGCAGAAGAAGAAGGACTGATCCAGGCATTGGGTTGGGGAACTGATGGAAGTGAGAATGAAATTCAAGGGACGGGTATTTACGTGAAGCTAAGTCTTTAAAGAGGACAGTAAAATCTGGTGATGGACAAATCGGCTTAACTGCAGAATACCCTGCCACTTATTTGCATCTCATTGAATAAGAATAGCATCTATTGTGTTCTGCTTCGTTCTTCAAAGAACCCCGACCAACGAAAACAATAGTGGTACAGAGTGGCAGGGTATTCAGCAGTTACTCCTACAAAACACTGACCCCCAGTCCATGGACTACCCCAATGGTCTCCCCAAATGCACTACCCTAAAATGGACTACCCTAAAAGAAATACTCCAAATGAATACTATTAAATGTTTTTACACTTAACTTCTGCTTATGTTCACCCTGTACAGCCTCTAACCACCATTTTGAATAATTGTACTTGAAATAAAAACTGCTGAAAACAAAATAGCTGCAAAACGCGTAAACCATTTTATCATATTTCATCATTTGATCAGTCAACGGCTATTATCAATCAGAGGTACCAATAAGTATCATGATCATAGAAGTGTAAACATAATAACTTGAAAAGCCATTGGAATGTGATTGAGGAACCCAGTCTACCGGTAATATTTGATTTAGGAATAGTGCAAGTTAAATGATGCAGTGGGGGGGGGGGGGGGGAGGGGGTACTCCCTCACAGATAATGTGCGGCCCCAAAAGGGTAGGGTTTTCAGCCCTATTGGTCATAAATACTGTAGGGCATGGTTTTAGCACTCTACCCTGTAGAAGTATAATGAGGACCCCCCTGTCCTTGTTGTGTGGGAGACCACCCCCTCCCCAGCATTTATATGTGATCTGATTTGAATGAAGCAGTGAGACAGTTTGTTCAATTAGTTAAGGACAAGGAGAAGCCATGTCTGCCTACATGAGGCTTTTTATCTCCATTACAGCAAATCAGCAGCTTCGTCACAGGAGAGTCAAGCATTTTGGCTATGAGTTTCTGTACGGGACAAGTAATGTGGACAAGTCGAATGCATTACCTGATGGAATTCCCAGTGTTTGTGATACGTTACTGGATCGTATCCAGAAGGAGGTCATGATCAGACCAGATCAAATGACTGTTAATGAGTACAAGCCTGGTCAAGGTATGATTTGGCAACTAACTGAAAAGGTTCTTCCTCACAATGAAAGGAAACTTCCATGTTGAGAAAATTCTCAGCTTGCAAGGATTTTTTTTTCAAATTAAGTTGGTATAGAAGTAATGAAAAAAAAAACAGAACTTAACCAAAATTGCTGGCAAATTATAGGATCATTTTGGATAAGTCAAGGGACATGAACAAGCAGTAAAAAACAACTGCAACAGCTGTAGTAAAGGAGAAACTGTGGGTTTCAGTCTGATTTATAGTTTTATTACAGAACTGAGAATATTAAAGTCATCGCAAGTGATGAGCTTGGGAGCTGGTGCCTTAAAGGTTAGTGGGTGGCCAGATGCAACGAGCAGAGAGGAGGTATCCATGGCAACCCTGGAAGCGGGAACCACCCTGAAAGCGGCCACTAACCGGCACCGTCACACTGAAAAGGTTCAGTGGAGATACTTACCCAAAAGAATACCTACCTGAAAAATACTCATGAAACCACCAGCCACCTAGTGGGGAGGGGAGGTGAGGGAGCTTGAATCCGCAACGATTCGCAAGACAGTACAAATGATCTGCTATGATCAGCAAGCAAAGCAAGAGTGCAGTACGAAAAGCTAGAAATCCCCAAAACAGCCCTGCAATTCCCCAAGGGGCCGCCCCGCATGTCACGTACTGCAATAGGTGACAACCGCGAGCCAACTCACTCGAGTTTAACTTCGCCTAAATTACATTTAGCCACATTTTATATTTTTTCTCAGTCTCATGTAAGGTTACTTCCCACCTTTGCGGGAGTCTTTCGGGGTCTTTGGAAAAAAAAATTCATGTGTGCTAGTTTCAGTAAAACCCTGACAGACTATACATCAGAAGAAAGCTAATAAATGGAGTTTACAACAAAAATGTATTTTGAGCCATTTTTCTTTTAAGTAAGCGTCAGGAGCCGGTAAGACGTGAAAGTCTTTGAAATGACTGAGGTTCCTTCTATTGAATTTTCGGGTATCAGATACCGCAGCACGAGCAAAATAACTACACAGTGTTATTCAGGAGGCATCAATCAACAAAAGTGTGTCGGGAAATTCTGGTATTTAAAATATTTTTCCTGTGGCGTCCATTTACGCAACATGTCTCGCTTATTTTTATCTACTCCAACTTTAGATGCAGATATCTTGACAACCAATCAGAATATTGAAAAAGCCTGACACACTTTTGTTGATTGATGCTTTGTGAATAGCTGTGTGCATTGAATTTGCTTGTGCTGCGTCATCAGATATGCAATAAACTCAGTAGAATGCACCTCAGTCGTTTCAACTCTTACCGGCTCCTCACACTTACTAAAAGGAAAAATCGCTTAAACTATATTTTTATCGTAAACTCCATTTATTAAGCTTTCTTCTGATATATAGTTTATTAGGATTTTATTGAAACCAGCGTGCATACGAATTTTTTCCCGAAGGACACCCGCGAAGGTGGGAAGTAACCTTAAATGAGGAATTATTGTATGAAAGCTCAAGCTATTGAGGATTTACACTACTCTTGATATTTGAAAAGTTTCTCACATTTGCACTTACCCAAAGACTCATGCAATTTTAAGATAAGTTTGAAATACCACAAGTAGCATTCATGTCATTACCTACACTAATTGAAGACTCCAATATTGATGCCTATGATGAGACTTACAAATAATTTGTAGCATATGACATAATCTTGTGAACCTGTGCCTACTTTGAACAGAAAATTTTACTAGCCTTAAATGAATTTGATTTTTGTTTTTCTCTTTTATTTGCTATAGGCATTCCACCCCATGTGGACACCCACTCTGCATTTGAAGATGGCATTGTCTCACTCAGTCTTGGATCACAGGTATTCACTTTTAGTTAAAACAAATTTTAAAATGAATTTGTTTAAATGTAGAAATTAGGATATCAAAATGTTATATTATGGCATCCAAAGGTCAAAACCTGACATATTTAAAACCTAGACACAGTGACTTAGTTTAGTTTAGATTACTATTTAGGTGCATTGAAGCTTATAGGAGTGTCATAAATGATGTACATACATGCATAAGAAAGGTTTTGTTTTCAAACTGAAAAGGTCTGGCAGACCTGTGACTTGCAAGATGCAGTCATGGTCCACAAACATACAAATAAAGAGTCCAGTATCCAACCTTATTACACGACTCAGGCACTCAGAGGGCCAATAACTAAAATCAACCAATCAAAATGCTCTATTGCCGGTCCAATATTCTCTAAGTATTGCACCGGGCATTGTCCCGAATGATCCCGCACTTGTGAAAAATCTTCAAAGCTTTCTTCATGCAGTCGTATAATAAATCTCTTATTAACCAAGCTTGCTCGGGACCGTACTGGGAGAATATCAGCCCTTGGTCTGCGCTCTGTCCGTACTGTCAAGACCTTGGGCGGATAATCTCCCAGTATGGCCCTTGCACTTGGTTAATAAGATATATATCTTGACTGAACAAACTTGGTTAATAAAGGATTTAGTATATTGTATAAAGATCAAACTCTTATTGTGAGCAGACAAGTTAGCCACATTTTGTTCACTTGTGGAGCTTTTCATTTAACAAATTGACATGAGTTTTTCTATGGGTCTGTCCTGCTATTGATCATGAATTTCGTCATAACATTGTCAAAGTATCTGTGGATCTGTGAGGCGATAGCTGAGTGGATCCCATGACTGCTTTAACAGCGGTATGACAAAATTCATTGTCAATAACAGGGCAGATGCAAGAAAGACTGCAGTAATTTCTTTTTATGATAACAGATTGTCAAATTGTCTGCTTTCGCTCGTTGACATATGGCATAAATTATAAAATCATGTTTCTGTCTGCGTATTGACAATGAAAATTAGCCAATGAGCATGCGATAATTTCTGCAGTTATCATAAAAGTAATAATATTTATGTTATCAACATGTTTAGGTCACCATGGAATTCCGTCATCCTGCTGGTCGTCAGGTATCAGTTGTGTTACCGAGGAGAAGTTTGCTTATAATGACTGGAGAAAGTCGATATCTCTGGAGTCATGGGTAAGGTGAAAAAATTACCTTTTTCAAAACGAGACAATTAAGTCCATGTGGCAGATTAGCTTTCTGATAGTGGAGCACTTCATTTTAAAGTTAATCTACCAATTTGGAATTTGATTTAAAAATTTTACATCGTAAAATTACAAGTAAAATTCGCTTCTTAATGTATTCCTGACGTTTGGTGGTGAGTGCTGCTCTACAAAATTAAACAATTTTGAACTTTTCATTATATACTTAAGTACATGTTACTGTCTGACGTGTTTTAGCTTATTAGGCTAGCGCTAATTTTAAATATACATCTTTTACTTTGTTTGATGCTGTTTCATTCAAATCAGTCATAAAATTTATTTGATTTCAGTATAACACCGCGGAAATATGATATCATCTATGGTACAAAAAGCACATCAAACAAGGGGTCCAGTTGCGGTGGGCTCTCCGAGAAACATGAATCAAACATCGCAGAGAGCATCTCAAGAGAAACAGCTGAAGAAGGAACCACTCTGTTTGAAAGACAAACGAGAATCTCCCTAACGCTCCGAAAAATTCGTCACATTCCTTGTAACTGTTCCTTCGCATGTCAGTGCGACTCACAAAATGGCAGTAAAAATTCATCTTCAGTTGCACCTTCTTCTGATGTCCCGAAGACAATCGGTGAAGCGCAGAACCTGGAGAATATACATGTACATGAAGTGTACGAGAAGATAGCGCCTCATTTCAGTGGAACCCGCCATAGTCCTTGGCCAAAGATTGCGCAGTTTTTAAGAGAGCAGCCCGTTGGAAGCCTGGTGGCTGATGTCGGCTGTGGAAATGGAAAGTATCTCGGGATCAATGAAAACATTTTCAAGACTGGCTCTGATAGAAGTGTCAACCTCGCGGCCATCTGCAGGGAGCGGGGATTTTCTGTGATTGTGTGCGACATCTTGTCCTTGCCATACAGGTAAGGAGAGCTAGCCAGAACTAAACTTGATTCCCAAGAGTGAATTAATTTTGTCTTGATTTACTAACAAATTCTCAGAAATATAAAAAAATAATTATTATAGAAATATATGTCATCAGTAAGAAGAACTGGTATTTCTTGGTGAACCGAAAAATTAATTGACGCTACCTTATGAATTTCATTGTCAATCACCAGTGTCGAGTTAGCTTAAAAAAGGAAGTCTGCATACTAGCCAAGTGGCCCATCTGGCCGGCGCTTACTTCCGGTTTGTGTAGAATAAAGCGACCAGGAGTATTTCTACACCCCCTCGATAAGATACTAGTCAATCGCAGGTTTAGCCCCAGTATTTAATTCACCGGTACCCATTTTATACACCCAGGTGGAAAGGGGCACCGTGACAGTAAAGTGTCTTGCCCAAGAACAAAACACAATGTCCCCAGGAACGACTGGAACCAAGAGCGCTCGATCCAGAGTTGAGCGCCTAAACAATGAGGCCACCTAGCCAGAATTTCCGCTACCTCCTCCGCTCGCTAAGTCGCTAAGGCAGAGAGACGTGTCAGTTTTTCACGTTCTCAGCGTGAAACAATAAATAAATAGATCGAAAAAGCAAACAAACAAAAAGAAACAAATGTTGTTTTTACGCCCGGGCTTGCCTTCAACTAAGTGACAAAATAGACTTACGATAAAGAACTATTAAGGACGGTGCCTACTTTTGTCAGTGCGCACACGTTCTGCGCATCACGCAAGCCATGGTCTGGGGTTGACATTTACCCCTCAACTACGCCACCAAATACACGACTAAAATTAAAGCAAAATTTTCCTACCGTGACCAAATCAATTTTAATTAACCTGCACTTAAGCCAGGAACCCCAGAATAGCAGCATGTCGCTAACCAATAAATGTTAACGTCTTCCAGCTGAAAACCTAGCTGTTATCTTTCGAAAATTACACTGAAATCCAACTGTAAACACGTACCTGCAGATGGCGTAGTGCACGCGCAAAAACGCAAATGTCTTACTTACTGGGGAGGTGACAGGAAAAAATGTAACGAGCACCGTGAAATTTGTCAAAAAAGATCAATAACTTTAAAAAACGCGTGGTTACCCCTACATTTTATGTTGCGAAATGGAAGTGGCAAGCCTATTCAGCATGTGGTTAGTTTCTGGTTGTGAACAAAAGGTATTCAGACTGTATTTTAGCTGAACCAGAGGAAGGCTGTCAGAGACGCTAAAGACGCTTTTGCAACTATTTTGTTTTTAAAAACGTACCAAAAATGATCTTAATGTTACCATTTGCCATGTAGTTTAAATATCTTTTTAAATGTGTTTGCCTTTCTGTGTGTAAAGGCGAATTCTAAGGAAATCTGCGAGGAAACATCCTTTTTCTCTTTTTTCAGAAAAATGCTGATGTCAGCATTTTTGTTGATATGCAAGGCTAATTATCTCGAAAAAATGCGTGGCTACCCCTATTTTTCTTTATGGATTCCAAAAGCCCTTGCAAAGCGCTACTTTATCCGCGTGGTCCTAACCTGGCGCAAAAACCTTTGTATTTAATAAGCACCGTCCTTAATATTTCTAGTTTGTGTTGATTTCTATTTCAGGTCCAATGCGTTTGACGCGTGTCTGTGTATCGCGGTTCTTCATCATCTCTCCACGGCAGAGCGGCGCCTGTCGGGGCTTAGGGAGCTGGTGCGGATCACACGGCCAGGTGGACTGGTGCTAGTCTACGTCTGGGCTCTGGAACAGGAAGCCAAGAAAGTGAAAAAGAAACAGTTGAAGAAAGTGGATTTCTCTGGTAAGAATGATCATCGAACTGTACAAGACAACGAAAATACCCTAGAGGAGTCTTCAAAAGAAAGCGGTGTGGCAGAAGTTTTTCTTAGAAGTAAAGAACCTTATACAAAGAAATCTGAAAATTCGAATGATAATAATGTCACAAAACTACTGGTGAATGCAACTAGGGAGTCCTTTGAGCAACAAGACTTGTTTGTACCTTGGAAATACAGCGGACCAGGTAAACAACAAGAGAAGCAGCGAGATTCAAAACAAACTGAACAATCAGGCAACGAAGGCAAAGATGGTCACGTGTACCATAGGTATTATCACGTGTTCCAAGATGGCGAGCTCCGGGAACTTTGTAGTCATCTGAATCACGTGACAGTCGAGAATCATTACTACGACAAAGGAAACTGGTGCGTAGTTCTCAGGAAAAACCAGTGACGATGGAAGGCTGGGTTGGATTGAAAACAATAGGCTTTCCGAGTTACCTTCTGCCTCTTAATCAAAACGAGTCTTCGTGCGAAACAATTCATAAGAAAAATTAGGGTTCGCCCACAGGTTTACTTTCATGCATATCAAACTCATTTTCATATTAAATGTTTTAGAACCAGGCAAAAGGTAACTCGGAATGGCCTACTGCTTCTTCAACAAGCAGTCAAGGAAAGAATCGATTATCACACTTTCTTGATGCAATAAAATTTGAAGCGATTACTTGCAAGCAACTCGCTGGCTCTTCAGTTGTTTTCTCCGGAATAAGACGAATATTTCACTTCACATAACGAGTAACCAAGTAACATTTCCAAACCCCTACACAGGCAGAGTGTTGTCATATTTAGAGGCAATATAAACCTAACACCTTTGAGGCGTTTAGTTATTTTTGGCGCAGCAAAAACGGCCAACGAAAGAAAAGAGAAGTAGTGAACCCTCGTTTTCCCTCGTCGTTTTTGCAGAGCTCCCCAACACCTGGAAGAGGCTAATCTTAGTAGGACCATTTCCGAGTTATCTTCTGCCTCTCTTTCAAAACGAATCCTCGTACAGAACCTCTCATATAAAAGTTTCTATGGTTTATTTGTGATAAAGTTTGGTTGTTTAATTTCGACCTTGGGTAGCCATTTATTTACACAGCCGGAGCACACTGCGTGCTTACATTTGTGTTTTCTTTTTTCTACAGGTAAACGCGCCTTACCGTCGTCATTTCATATAACTTACGATTCATGAATTTAACGTTTAGTTTTCCTCTTCTAAGTCAATCAAAAAAAGGTTACTCCTAAGTAATGCTATACCGTGACAATCCAGATGACGAATATTGTGTTACGTGACTTAAGTTGTCACAGGTTTTGAAAAGCACTTGTGCTTTAATGTTCACGTAGGCAAGTTCTCCGTTTTAAATTTTGAAATGAAATTTCGCGATATCAAATATAGATACTAAACAGCACGAATACGATGCTGATTCCAAGAGGAAATGACTGGCACATTAATTTACGAGTAGGGGGCTGATCCCGGATGTTGGTGTCGGTGTTGCCACGCAATGGGAGGTCGCATGATAGAGTTGACGTCGCAATGATGAGACTCCTTGCAGGTTTTATTTGAATGGAGAACAGGAATCACAAATCCACCAATAGTCCAACCAGAGTACATTGAACAATTTTTTGTCGTAGTTTATATCTCGTCGCCCGATAAGTCCTCCGTTGTATTATTTATCGTATCATTGTTGTCTCCTCCCCCCGGGGAGAAGTTGATTTGTTCATCCTCCTCTTCGATATCTTCATCTTCCTCGTCATCTCCATCGCCAAATGGGAAATCATCTTCCTCGTCGCTCTCGCTTTCACTGTGTTCAAGATCTTGTAGTAAAATGCTCTCAAATTGAGTAACGTCCTGTGAATCCTGCTCACTTCCAAGCTGTGGCTGTGATCCAAGACTTTCCTGTTTTGTGTAGCTTCGTGATGTGCTTTCGTCGTCTTCGTAACCCTCGATGTCCACGTCTTCTTCTTCGTCAAAGTCTGCGTCCATTCGAGAAGCTAAAGAAAAAATAACGAGGGCAGTGTAAGCACAGGCGGGAGACGAAAGTCCTTAACTCCAGGCCCGGGTTGTTGGAAAGGTGGATAACGCTATCCACCGGATAAATCACTATCCAGTGGATAGAGTGGTTTGTTTTGTCAACAGTTATCCACTCGATAGCGATTTATCCGGTGGAGGATAGCGCTATCCAGCACTTTGAACAGCTGTGGTCAGGACAGTTCAATTTTCCATGCAATTCCTCCCCCAACCCTGAACTGCTCTGAATAATATGGGTATAGTTATTTTCTTATGCTGTTAAAGAGCCGCGGAGATTGGTTAGAAAGAAACAGAGACATCATCAGTTCTGCTTCCCCGTGTGGAGATTGGGGTCAGAAAGTTTACTTCTCCAAGACACGCTGTCAGCCATCGCCAGCCCTGCCTATCTACCCAAGAACAGTAATCCATCACCATTCAATCTTTCTCCACTGTTCTACGCCATGTTTCACATAGACACACAGATACAGACACTTTTAATTTTACTTAGGCAGCACACGTAGCTATGGTAACGGTGCGTCACAGTGAGTTGATAAACAGAGTCTACAGGTTACAGGTACGCCGAGAAAACAAAGGCTGCGTTCCTTTGGGGTGATTAGGATCAGTGATCCAAGATCTGCCTGGATCATGGTGTATCAAAAGAACCGGTTAATCCACTCTGCTTATGGATTCACCGGTTCTTTTGATGCACCGTGATCCAGGCAGATCTTGGATCACTGATCCGGATCAAGATCACCCCAAAGGAACGCAGCCAAAATAACAAAGTGAAAATGTACCTTTGGGAATAAACATTAAACTAAACTACCTAAGATTGTATAACTACTCAGCATGAAATTTATACGAATGCCGTACAAGAACATAATGGGTGATATCCAGATTATATCTCACTTAGTAGCCATTTATCTGATATTTTGGTGCCCGTCTCTCTGGTCGAAGCTGATCTTTGTTTTAGCCCCAACGTGATTCGCCACCGTCTCTAAGATATCAACCATAAAATCCTGCTTATAAGACCCTTGGATATCTCCCCCGCCTGCTTATAACACGAAACCCTTCGGAAAATAAGCATTAAATCTACACGGTCAGTGTTACAAACACCAGCATAGCTTACATTGGTCCGGTGCTGAGACAGGAGTGCTCAGATTGGCCCTGAAGTCGCTTGTAGTGTCCAGTTCCTCCGAGTCCAACACGTCCATCATGCTATCCTCTTCCTTGATGGAGCCTTCTGGGAAGTCATCCAGGCTGTTCTCCATTGACCACTCGGGCCCTGGTACAGAAGGCGGCTGACTGGCGGCGTATGATGACGTGTCGTCTCCTGGAATGAGTAATATTTCATTCTCCAACTTGGATAATTGTTCTTCATTCTATACAATGAAGTGGAAAGAATGGTGATCATGTTAAACACAATTTCAACAAAACGGAAAAAATTGCTTTGTCATGTCAATTAACGAATGCAGTCATTGTTGCTCTAAATAAAAACTGATTCAAAATGATTTAGGGATTTTCTTTTGTTTAATACTTTTAGTTGGCTGTAGAACAAAGCAGACGAAGGGAAAATTGGCAAACAAATGTGCCCAAAACCTAAGCCCTAACTTAATGTTGTCCGACGTAATTACGCGAACAGCAGTGTTCATCTTGGGAGGAACGCAACCTGTGCAGCTGTGCCCATAAATAAGCAGCTCATGTCATCCATGGAAGGACAATCCCTATCCCTGACTTTTAGTTAGACCTAGGGCGTATTACCCTATCTTGTAAAAAAAATGTGGGTCAGGGAACTGTTAACTGGTCAATAAGAAGCCATGTTTTAGCTGGCGTTCGTCATAATCAGCTGCTGGAGTTGATACTTTCATTTGCTGGACTGATGGAGCGATAGAAAAGAACACTATTGTTCGACTGATTTCAAATCATCCTGGTTACTTCACTATGGTGACGGATAAGGTGCTGTATCAGCGGATAACCTTACTTACCTCCCTAAACGCCTCCTCACAGAACTGGACCAGTTTCTCGGCCATCTTAGAAAAATCATGTGATTCGCCTGACAACAAAAAGAAGTTCTATTATCTAGCGTAATTCACATCTTATTCGATAATTAAATGAAAATCACCTCGTGGATCAATAGCTACTTTGACAATGTTATAACGAAATTCATCAGTGATCAATAAAAGGACAGACGCATGAAAAACTGAAGTCAATTTGTTAAACATATACGAAGTAGGAAATCATGAGTGTAAGTGCACCGTACCGTTATATATCACACTATTTCTGTGCATCATTTTCACGTGTTCCATAAACTCGTCTCTATTTTGATAAGCGTGGCCTTGCACTTGCTGCGAAGAAAAAACAGAAGCACATATATAAACAGAACATTGGCCTGACGTGGTATAGAAAAGATCATATAATTGAACTGTGAAGAAACGGATATGATAATGATCAAAGCACTCTCAACGTGACCAGTTCGTAGTTGGCTTGATAGCTCAGTTTGTAGAACACTGCACCGGTATCGCAGAGGTCATGGGTTCAAATTTTTCAGGCTTTAACTGAGGTGTATGCTCGGAGGAAAAAGTGGGAGGTGGCCAGTTTAAACATTACATTAGAAATCCTGTGTTAGTATTGTATTGTATTTATGTATTTTTTTGTGTTTGACGATTATATAAATAAAGTATTGCTCATAATAAAGTGCACTGAATGTAAACTAATTCTATGCTCTTTGATTAGAGGTATCTGTTTTGTATATGTAATCGCATGGG
Organism: Catalaphyllia jardinei; assembly: GCA_022496165.2. Taxonomy (NCBI): domain Eukaryota; kingdom Metazoa; phylum Cnidaria; class Anthozoa; order Scleractinia; family Caryophylliidae; genus Catalaphyllia; species Catalaphyllia jardinei. The sequence continues at coordinate 24,494,068 of CM042754.1, read as the reverse complement.
GCCGAGGGCAATTCAGGATTAATTTCACGAGTATTTTCAAAGTTTTCTCAAGCTGCCCGAGTCGTGGAGCGACGAGGGCAATTTGGAAAACTTTAAAAATACAAGTGAAATTAATCCTTAATTGCCCGAGAGCACTTGCGATTACTTGGTTATCACATAAAGGGCAAAATTTTGTACAAAAGACAACTTTCAAGGTCTTGCCGTCGCGTAAACAGGTTTGCCGTTTGTCATTATTAAACAGGCTAGCAGTAGCACGGGGAAAGTCTACTATAATAGAAAGCAAACACAGAAACTTGGTTCTATTCACTCAAAGTAATTTCTTTACACACAAAACTTTAAGCAATCTAATTTTATTCACCTGTTTTGCGAAGCTTGCAACGGCGTGAAACTACTTCATCGATAGGTGAAAGACGTAAACAAGTGTCCAAACGAACTCAAACAACTTCTTGAATCCAAAACTGTCCTTTCCACTGTGAAAACCTCACGCACCAACACAATTTACGTTGCTTTTACGCCGATAAGGTGAACTGTAATGCTAATAAGGCGACCCGAAGCAAAACGAAGAAGTTAACTTTCAGTTTGGCGGTCATAAAGTTCTGCAACACCAGCTGTCCCCACTCGGGCGTTTTTCAGGCTGCGAACCAATACATTTTTAGACGGGAAAAACCTTTTGCTTTTCCACCAAAAGACTGCGCTTTGTTGCATGTTGATTCTCTTTCACGTTAAGATGAAATAACCGTGTTTAGATCAAACTCAGAAGCGACGCGTTTCTGAAATTCCTTTTAAAAATCGGGAAACCAACTTAGTGCAGGCGTGCTCAACCAATCACTATCAAGTAATCATGCCCTCTTGATTACCAAAAGTGCGCTCGTAATTCAGAAAAAATGCCCTCTGTCTCAGCCAATCAGCATTCAGTAATTTTGCCCGATATGTGATAAAGAATAAAAAGAATAACTCGCATAAGAGACTTATTAAGCGCTATATTTAATATAGAGGGTTTACTACGTCATGGCTTGCTCCGTGAGCGGATAAGATGAACCAAATCATGCGCTGTAATTGGCTACCCGAGCGGGCAAGATGGCGCTATCTTGGCTGCTCGGGACTGTCCGATATGTCTCGCACGAAAAATTTCGGCGAAAATCACCCAATAAACTTTCCATTGACCAAGCTTGTTCGGCCAAGATGGCTGGATATTGGCCTCATTCTTGCTCTCGGTTTTTTACGAGATTATGGACCTCGACACACAAAAAAACCGCTTGGCCAATATCCAGCTATGTTGACCTCAAGCTTGGTTTAAAACCTCGTACTTTCGCCCTAAGCGGGAAAAACCCGCGAACTGATCGCCGATTTGTAGCAGTCGCAGCATGGGACAACGATGACTAGAGAAATGCCATACTACAAGGCGGACACACCTGTCTAATGGTCAGAAGGTCGATTGGAGTCTTGACGACATCGTAATAATCGGGCACCTGCTTGGAAGACACAGGCTTTTGGAAAGGCCAACTCTGAATGACAAAAAACACCAAATTACACATGTAACCAAGCACTCATCAAGTTTTTGATTTACCATCAATCAGTAAGTAGAGCGAGGACTGGAGAGTGCTCCAAAAGCTATTACGCCGTCATGGCACGATCAGTTGCTTAGCAACTGTCACACTGTCACCGAGCGATCGGTTGCTAAGCAACCTCGTGACAAAAACTGCAGCCTCGGTCCCGCGGTCTTGGAGATCCAATATCGTACATCAACTGGTAATTCTTCTCTTGACCGTTTGAGCGAGAAACAAAACATTGCTGCGAGAATTTTTCGCGGGACGATGTTTTTCAGTTTCTTTTTTCAATTCTCAATCGACGTTGTATGAGCAAAAGTGCGGCCTACTCATTTATACATCGATTGTCCTTATTAAGTTTATTTGTATGTCGTTGAAGAAAGTGCTATGTAGTCGCACTTCACTGCAAGTTCCAAAGTCACTGTCAGTGTTGGGCTCAGTGTCTTACAGTTGCTTGGTGATGGGGCACGAGATCGTTTGTGGATCAGTCTGTACCGAGGGCAAGATCCCCTCTATTGAAACCCTTTGTTGATAAGAACATTTAAACTGACTTGTCGAGTAACATTGACTCCACTTACTTCTTGCAATCCTTTCAACTGTGCGACTAGATTTTCCAGGAAGAAAGAAAACGCGATCTGTGAAGTACAGCCAGATTTAATTTAGGAACATTTAATTGTGACGCCCTTAATTGTAAGGAGGATTTCACATTTGATGACAGTTACCTGTGGATCGTCGCTAAGCATGGGGTTTATCTCTTTCTCCAGCTGAATGATTTCATCTTCTTTCTAAAGGAATGAACGTTTAGCACTGTTTTAGATTGCATGCAGATAATATTCGTCATGATCTTTATAATCAACATTTTCCCGTTCATAGATCGTCTTGGACGCTGCCATCATGGATGTATTAATTAAGCTTTCTCTCTGCCTCGTCCCCAAAGAAAGATTATATTTGGCCTTAATTTTAATAGTTATCTAACCAGTCAATTTCGACTGTCTTGTTTCCATCTTTCTTCAGCTGCATTTGGTAACATTCTCCACGTGTTCCTAATCCAGCTCCCTTATCTATGGTTCACTTGTTGTCTGCATATCTATCCCATTCCTGATCTCGTCCATCGTTCAATTCAAAACGGCTGACTTAAGGCAGACTGGTTGTCATTCACGAGGAGTTGAACTTACGACAATTACTGGTACACAGAAACAGTCACTGAATTGATGTACTGACCTCGTTCAACGCCTTGTTACAGATCTCCAACATTTGTTGAGCTGAAGCAGTGTAAGTGTCCTTAGGACCTAAGAGGGAATACGTTCAGCGATCACAACGGGATTTAAAGGAGTGGGTTTTGAAAAGGGGAGCTCCATAAACTAGGCCTATGATTACGATCAAATACGTCCAGTAAGTTTCTGATTGAATTTTTTATATCTTTTTGAGAGCTTTGCGTTGTTTTTTCAAAGCTTGGCAAGTCAGAAACAGAGTTAGTCAAGATAGGCTGGGATGCCAGAGT
>CM042754.1:24471020-24488520 GCA_022496165.2 Catalaphyllia jardinei | reverse complement strand
TTGCTGCTACAGGATGATGGAAAGGCCAGGTCTGTGAACAGAAACAAAGTCAACACTAACGTTCATACACTGCCAAAGTGATAAAAGTACAAGGATTCGACCCAAAATAGATATATTGCACTCCTACCCAACAGTGGCAAAAGTGAACAGGAGGAGGAGTAACTCTTCACTGTCTGAGTGAAACGAGATAAGCGAAAAATGTTTTTCTCACACCACTGGGGCCTGGGTATAGGTCATGTGACCTGTGGAGGGGCAGCTTTTTTGTTGCGTTTTTTATACAATGCCAGTATAACGATTTACAAACTTTGATTGTTTTTGTCTTAAGCATAATGCTACTCTTATTGGGTTTGACTTTCTAACGAAGGCCAGGCGGCGGCGGTCAGCTTGGCATGGCTACCAGTGATGTATGAGAAATTCTCACTTTGTTTATTGCCTTTTTGTGCCATCGTGATTAGTTCTATGGCAAATTTACATTTCAATGCTAGTGACAAAATCGCTCTACCCATGAAAAGTAACACAGTGCCGGAAAATCGTGGTGTGAACGCACTCCTTCAGTTTCGGAAGTTTTCTAAAGAAAAGACACGACTCAGTACGGGCAATTTACCATCCAAGTCTAACAGCGTACTGACAGTTACACTTACATCGTCAACTTCTTTCATTTTGTTAAGAATTCCCTCAAAAACAGCTTGCAGAGCCACCTGATGTAATATCAAACAATACAACAAGTTAGTGATTAGAATGACAAAACAGGAGTCCAAACGAGAGGCAAAATTCAGTAAAGCATTACGTCCCCCTACCTCAGGATTGGCTCTCCGACGGTTGATGGACTTTCGAGGTTTCTACAAAAACACAACGAAACAAAACATTTTACAGAAAAGTTACAGAGGAAGGGAACCATAATAGGGATAGGGAAGAAAGTATCTTATCTAATAAAATGATATTTCAACACGGCAATGATCTTATGCTTATCGATGTTTAATGAATTTAACACCGTACCTTCAAATAGTCACAGTGCATCACTCCTGAACGTCTCTTTTTTCGAACTAGAACGTGAAATAAATTGCACTTAAATAAATCTGTTAATGAAACAGCAGTGAAAAGGGGTATATACCTAAGCTACGCTTTCGAAAAACTAAACATGTTTTCCGATTGTATTTTTGAATAACAACTTTAAAACTCGTACATGTTTCAGGTTAAAACTACATAGTAAAAATAATTCCTGAATGACGTTCCACGTTAAAATAGGGCGTTTTTTTTGGGAACTTGCAAAGCAATCCGAATCAAAGATGAAAACTTCAGCCCGACATTTCGAACTTTGTCAACACTATTAGTCATTCCATCCAGGCCATTCTTAATCGTCTTTCGCATTTCGTAATGGATTTCTGTCATTAAGCGAGCAATGTTCTACACGATAATGAAACAACTTTCTACCGACATTCTGTGCTTGCTGGTGAGTTTCTCAGCAAAATCAAGCTAAAACCAAATAACACTTTACAATACATATTACTGATGCAATGCTTTCGAGTGCTATCCCATGGAATATCCCAACTACTCCCTAAAGGCTGGCGTGTATACCGACAAAATAAAAGTAACATGTGGTATATTCTAAGGTATACCATGAGATACCGATGCAGTGACCGACATGATCAATTCGACATACAATGGAAAGATTGGATGTAATACCGTCCAATACACAAAGGCTTCCCTGTATTCTGATTGGCTGTATAATCTATGATATGGTATAAAACAGTATATCACCGCTGTTACACTAAAATACCAATGCTGATGGAAGATAGGACAGATATTTTTTTTTCTCACCAGATTCTTTGGGAAATCGCAGAACAAGTGATTTTCGCTTCAGCTCGTTTGTTCTGGAAAAAAAGTAGCACACCCAAGGGCAATAACGCACACCACAAAATAACAACAATGACTAAAACAGTCTTCTTTATTAATAAGTCTTGACTACCGGCGAGAAGCTAACCAATCACAGTAAAGAGTTTTCCTTCTTCTCAAAAAACCAACCAAGCGGTGCGCCACACCTAATCATTATTTGGCAATGGCGACTTTCCCGTCCACACTGCATTTGTTTCAAGCTAACTTTTGCACCTTATATCACGTGCGTCAAGTGCCACAAAACACGTGGCCCAGTCCACTACACCAGAGAAATTTGAAAACGAAAGTTTTACTCTGAACGCACGTCAAATGTTTTTGTTCACACTGCGCAGGAGAAATTTGAAAAAGAAATAATCACATGTCATTTTTTATTCGTGTTTGAGGAAAACTCGGGCAGGAAAATCACGTGATTATCGTGGCGTTATCATTTTTGAAAACCTCATTTTTCAAAATGTTTTCCAGCCACACGAAAATCAAAAGCCGACCTTTTTTTAAATTCCTTCGGTTTAAAGAGCGTTTTCGAAAAGCTTCGTTTTCGTGATAGATTAGTGCGACCGGAAGACCTAACCGTAGAAGAAACCCCGCGTTTTCAGATTTCCCAGTCCGGCGTAGTGTGGATGGATGCTGCCTAAACTTTGAGATCCCTTTATAGTAAACTTACTGATCAAGGAATGCTTTTCCAAGGGTAATTTTCGTTCCTTCTACTTTCACTAAATCATCCTGGGGCATGTTAAGCTCTTCTTCAGCTACTTGCTCGTCAGTCATGGCTACTGTCACCGAGCCGGGGTTAGCTTCCTGGTAGTTCGGACAGTTCTTGTTTGTTCGCATGTGTCCTATTGCTCCACACGCGCCACACTTCAACTGAAAGAAAGAAAAATAAAAATAATAAAAAAAACGATATATGTAGCGTTTTGAAAGAGTATTTGACAGTATTAAGTGAAACCTAGTAAAGATGCCCACCAAACTTGGAGCTCTCTACCAAAAATGTTAAATAACACGTGGACTGAAAATGCGTAGTACACTCTCCTAAAAATAACCACAGGAAACCCAGGCGATTGAACATGGACTTTTCCATGCGCTAGAAGATAAGCGCATTATAAAAACAACAAGTTTTAAAGATGTTGTTTGAAATTTGATTAAGCGCTGTATTTGGCCAATATCTTATCGAGAAAATTGTCCTAATAATCGGAAACTACTGAATTATTCATTAATAAAAGATTGAATTTTCATTTGTTCGCCAGATGGCGGACATTAGTAGTAAAAAATAGTTTTGGTTACTACTCTATCTGACATTTATTTGGCAGTTTGTAAACTCAACCTTTAACTACAAACAGTTCCACTTACATTATTGGGTGGTTTCTCTTTCTTCTTTTTTACCGGCTGCAATTTCTCCTTCTGTTCGTTTCGCTTAATCCTTCGTAACTGTTCTTGAATCCTGAAGTGTCCACAAAAAAATCGTTTTTAAGTTGAAACAAAAACATGAAAACGCCAGGAAGCACCGACCGCAAGCACACAGCTACAATAGATCTAAACCATTTTGTAAAGCACTGCGCAAACAGACGCATAAGTAGTCGCAAGTAGCCGAAAATTGAACTTGCTTGGCTAATAGCTTGCTACAACAACGAATGGACGCCACAACGTGTGTTGACTTCGGTTGGATGGTCAAACAGTGAAAAACTTCCGTCGACTTGCCTGCAAATTAGATCTCGACCCAGGCTTTCAACTTGCAACTGCCCAGTTGCGAGTTCGTTTGGCTTGAGCTTAAATCACTTTAATCTCGAAAACAATTCTTGTCACCTATTTCCATACATTGATTAAAAAGCTAGTTTGAAAAATAAAGGGATTCATCTGGACCATGTTGTCTCAAAGCTTGCGTATTCCCACTCCCTTTGATTCCACTATGCACCATGTACTGACAAATTAAAACAGCCTTGTTTGATTAAAACTGAACCGTTCTAAAACCAACAAACCCTTTACCTTCTCTTTTCTCTACGAATTTCCTCTTTGTGGACCTCATCACTGCTTGCGAACTGGGCTCTACAGAAATTAAAAACAAAACATCAAAGGTTACGAATCGAGTTACCTTTTTTGAAGGAATCGTATTATAAAATATGTTGTCTCCCTCCGTACGTCACAAAATGCCATTTCTCCATTAAGAGCTAGCAATATCAAGTTAAATTCGCTTAAATTCCAGTTTGCTTTGAGCCAAGTATTGTTGTCCCGAATAAACCATTCACAAAACTCGTCACGTTCAAACTGTCAATTTTATAAGACTCCTTGAATTTCTGACATCCATTTTGTTCAAAGACTCGACAAAGCCCAGTCCCCATTACAAAGCGGCCGGGGCTCTTCTCACGTGGCCCAAACCATAGTTCCCCGGCAAGGAAAATGGGCATGACGCCCGCCAACAGTTCACAGAAGCAAACAGAGATGAAAAGGTTTATTTTGGAAGGTCCAAGACCGTCTACAATCCTTTATTTTGCGCTCACACTTCGGTCGAAGTAGGTAACTGTAACCTTTCTGTTTGCCCCCTGCTCGAACACATGTAAAGATCTACTGTGATTTGTGCACGATCAAGGCCAAAGCCCACCAGAGGAAAAAAAAAAACAATTGACATACAACAAATAAATTGCCGGCTTTCACAAACAGTACATAGCGCAGTACTTGACGTTCTTGTCCTTGTTAAACTTGAGGTAAGCATCAATGACAGCCTGGTTTTTAACGACTTCAATGCGAACAAATTCCTTTCCGTCAGTTGTTTTAAATGTTCGTCTTATTCGAAGACGACGTCCGACCTGGCAGGAAAGAAAACAGTGTCAGCTATATTTAAGCATCAGAGTGGACTGAAACAACAGACCTTTTGACGATCTTGCTTGGGGCAGACACGGCACAAAATGCAAGTGAAAAGTTGGAAGTTAGATGCTCAAAAAGTTACTGCGATAGACTTTCTAAGTATTTTATGAGTTACAAAGAAAAGATACACAGAAGAGGGTTTTTGGATCAAATTGGAAGAACATAGATTGCCTATCAGGCGAGGAATAGTTGTTATGAGTCTGTTATCGCAGTTATCAGCGGCTTTACACGCAAACGAGGCAAAAGGGTGAATTGCTTTCTGCTTTGTATTGACACTTCCGCCTCGTTTGCATGCATTTCTGAACAACAGAATATTTGACCGCAGACTCAAATGCAATAACAGCTACTGCACTTTTCATTTTACATTTGAATGCCGTCGTTACCCCTCAAAATAAGATAGCCTTAGAAACCGTGAAAAGGTCTAACCGCGTTTGGTTTGATCAGCTCTTTCCTGAGCACTTAATTTGTATCAAAAAAACTCGCACGACACGCTTAACTGAAGAAATCATATCAAAGGGAAGATGCTGTTTTCTTGGCAATCTGACCCAGCGTTCTTCCGCCGAGCCGACTTTTCCCGCGCGTCTCAAGAACACACACTATTAGACTTAGGGCAGGCTGTATACCACTCAAAAAGTCTAAAATTGCAATTTAAATTGTCATTCGGTCTTGCTTGAGGGCAAGCTAAACCTAACTTAGTTACAAACAAACTGGTGTTGAAATGAAATAAACCAAGCTTGACTCAGTGGCCGGGATTTAGGCTTTCTCTTTATATACTTGCCATGGATGATTCATAACTTGTCACTGAAGCTGTTTCATCGTCATCTCCTCTGCTATCTCTCTTGAGCCCTTCCTTTCCACCTTTTTCTCCTGCCATATTGAAAGAAATGGTTAAGTTAAATCTAGGTGCCCATCAGGCCGGAGCTTATCCCGGTCTCTGTAGCATGAAGCGATTAGGAGTATTCAGTTCTACTCCCCCCTGGGTCGGATGCCGGTACCCATTTATACACCTGGGTGGAGAGAGGCACTCTGAGAGTTAAGTGTCTTGCCTAAGAACACAACACAATGTTCCCGACCCGAACTCGAACCCGGATTGCTGGATCCGAACACGAGCGCACTAACCATGAAGCCACCGCGCCTCCCTACCTTCGATTTTTATAGTTAAATGACAATCACTGAAAAAAGAGAAAAAGAAATCAAAGCAAATCTTGGCACATGTTGGCCTACAAGAATAGAAATATTTGTATCCTTTTCGGCCTGTCCAGGCTTTACAATCTTTAAATTTTAATCATTATTTAAACAGGATAAAAATTTATCAGATATAAAAAATTCCAGTAAAAAGTCTATCCTAAACCTAAAATTCTAATATATTAACTTAAACCAATCAACACACGAATGCCGTGTGTTATGATAGAGAAAGTGCTTAAATTGATTTACAAGAAAATAAATACCAAAGTAGCAAACGCCGTACCTGAATTCTTGCCGTTCTGTTGAGATAAAAATAGAAATAAGATATTTACTTCGTTGTCAATGGCAACGTAATGCTATTAAGTAACGTAACAAATGGTATAAATTGAGTATCAAACTCTCACAGCGGCAAAGAGATTGGGCGCAATCAAAGCTGAAGTTAATAAACTTAGTACAAAGGTTTCAACTTACAGATTCCTTGCTAGGTTTGTCATCGCTCAATAATTTCTGAAGTTCTCTTCTCTCTGCTTCCTCTTCTTCGTGAGTGAGCTGAAAAAAGGAAAACACAATATAACCCTGATCATATCAGAACAGAAGTCTTGACCGACAACTGAATTCTCCCATGACGAGCTACACGTAGAAAGGAGATTATAGACTCTGACCTGCATGCTGGTTTTCTTGTTGGCTAACATGCTTTCCAGGTTTTTGCCCAACTCATCAATATCGCTTCCTTCATCACTGCTGCTCTCCTCATCTGTAGAAAGTACCTCAGTTGATGATAGAACCCTGCAGAAGGAAGAGGACAAATCTCGACGTGGATTTTAGAGCAGTTGAAACCTGTTTTTATTGCGCTCTCGGTTTGCTTCCTTGTAAGAAACAGTTAGCCTGTAAAACTATTGAGAGACATTCAAACTGCCAGTGAAGTACATTTGTTGTCAGTTTTCTCTATAGTAAAGAGCTTCATTTTTTGACAACTTTCTTCTTAAAGTTGGTTTTCAATACTTGTTAGCCACTACCACACGAACAATTTATTGTCATGTGTTATATTGTGACTCCTTCACCTCTAGAAAAATGTGTATACAATATAATATATCTGCAGGTAGTACGGGTAACATTTTCCTTCAACTTGTCTCGCAAAGTTGTTGCATTACAACTTGAAACCCTCTGTTGCGCGTATTACCACGTTTGAGGTGTGAACAACTTGTCTCGTAGCAAAATACAGTGTTCAAGTCTGCGGAATTCTAAACGTATAATTGGTCAATCGTGTGTAAATAAAGCTACTTTTTTCATATAATTTAGAGTCTCGACGAGCTTCCACTTCGACTTCTGGCCGTTATTTTCTTCTAAATTTTCCGTGCCAGCGAAGTTCTCTCAGTATGAAGTTCTCAAACTACGCCGTCCACACTACGATTAGGCCTCCTACTGTCTACATTCATTGATCCGTCACGGAAACGGAGCTTTACGTAAACGCTCTTCAACAGGAGGAATTTGAAAACGCCGTCTAAGTGTGAACAGGAATACATTTTAAAAATGAAGCAGGTCGAGAACGATGACGTCACGATACTTTTTTCATGTGATTTTCCTGACCGAGTTTTCTTAGTCTGTTCCAGGCTCTCGGTAGTTGGAGAAGAGCGAAAAAAAAAGCGAGCAAGAGAAACCACAAGGGAGGACTAAGGCGTTCCTCGTTTTTTTCTCTCGTCCGCAACCACCGAGAGCCTGGAATAGACTAGAGTTTTCCCAAAAGACCAATTAGGGGCGTTCGCGCGAAAATTTTCCAGTCGATAGAATTTTTTTAAATTTTTACTGCAGGCAGATAATCAGTTACTTGTGCCAGAAATGCAAAATAATTGTGGGTCACCGTCTTCGTTTCAGAGATAAAGCGTGTGATAAACTATACCGATTTCGAAAATTGTCCCATATAATTGAGCACGGTCTACAGGGGTTTATAGTTAAAAATATCGAAGGTGAGTCAACGGAGGCAAACGGTCTTAGCCATATTTTGTAGAAGTGGGTCTGTTGCGTAAATGTTACTAACGTTTTCACAAAATTTAACCCTTTAAGAGGCATTTGAAACCGCCGTACAGATGCACGAAGAGCTAATAAGAACGGAATTCGATGGTGCATGTTGCCAAAAATTCAAACTTCTAGTCGATAGATTTTCTTCATTTTTTCCCTAAACGTAGAAAATCAGTAGAGAAAATGATCCATTGAAAGAAAAATTGGGGTCACAAACTTCTAAGATCGTTAAATCCAGGCAAAACTCTAGCAATAGCAATCTGCCCTATCATTTGTTTATTTTATGACTTAGCCCGCGCTCATGCATGACGTGGCATGTGAATTTGCTTGCGCAGTAAGGATGCGCAGAAACAATTAGCGCGAAAGTCCTTAAAAATGACCGGTGGTTGGCTACGTTTTCAAATTTCTCCGGTGTAGTGTGGTTGGGGTATAATGAGGTAGTTTGGCAGCACAAAAGACTATGTACCTGTTTTGTAAGTCAAATATCCTTTGGCACTCTTCTTTGTAGCGTTCTTGATGTTCGGCAATTGTGAATCTTGATCCTCTGGCAAACTTGCTCATACCTGTCGTCGATGAAACACTTTGACATTAGGATTACGCTAACTGAAAGTTATTAGGCCGACAGAAATGAATTGAAAATCTGTATGACTATCTTAAGTATTCTGTTAAACAATTTTTTTTTTCAAAAAAAAAAAGTAATTGCTAATCGTAGATTGAAAACAGTGTTTTGAAAATAAGTCCTTGTAGATAGTTTATTGTAAGTACTGTTTCGTGTTTTTAAGTAACTTATTCCGAGTAGTGTTTTGTAAATTGTTACTTTTCTTTTTTTCCTTTTGGTATGTTGTAGATAAGCTGTAAACTGAAATTAGTTAATCAAGTTCTTTAAGTATTGTAAGGTGTCTGTGGCAAAATAAAAATAAACAAATTAAAAAAAAATGAAAATTGAAATCAAAGCACAATTCTATGAAAAAGTGTAAGAGACCAAATGCCGGACCAAAAAAAGAGCGTGACGGTGTGACGCCGACGCGAATTGAAGTGGGACCTTTAAAATGTCGTGACAATAGCGTGACTAAATCCTTTAAACAAAGATTACTTGATGTCACACCTTCTTCTCCAGACTTCGCCGCCTCCGTGGACATTGTGCGAACAACATGAATAACTTCCCATCTGGAAAGTTTGCGAATCTGCATAGAGAAACAACAGCAACAGAAAAAAATGCTTATCAGCTGTCAGCAAAACAGTAAAAGAACGCTGTAAAGCCAGCGCAAAAGTTAAGGTGATACAGAAATGGTGTATTTGTACAAGAAGACATTACTTCTTCATCTGAGACTCTGAAGTTCCTTAACACTTGTCTCGCTTGTTTAAGGGACAGTCTTCTCAGATCAGCGTCTGTTCCTGTAACAGTCTTCTGTTTTCGTATTTGCGGTGAGCTGGTGCTTGAATCATCCTAATCAAAACAACAACAACAAAAAGCAAATTTACACTGCGAGTATACCGACCTAATACTCCCTCTGACAATGCGTCAAGGGTGAGCAAAAACCGTGTGAGGAAAATCAAAGTTATACCTTGTTTGCCATAGGCTTGTTAGGTACTCTGACGTAGGAAAATCCCTCCCCACACCCGGTGGGGTCCGCCGAGCCTGTGACTGCCAGCTGACATTTTCCTTTCATGGCTGAAATGAACGCTCTGGTGGTGTTCCATGGTGCTGTGCGAACCTAGGATATAAATGTAATTAATTGGCTAAGGCTTGTATAAGTTGGTTTAGCTAATCAGAGCAGAATATTTCAGCCTCGGAACTGGCGGTTTAGCGGGGCAGAGCATGACACGTGATACATATGCGCGGAACGCGAGAAAGTAGCCGCAAAAAATAACCCTTGTGTACGATGCTTCGGGCCGGCTCTGCACCGCTAAACCGCCTGTTCAGTAGATTTCCCAGGCTAATCAAGTGACAAATTAAGCAAAATATGGGAGCACCGACTGATTTTAAGTCAAGCTCTGGTAAAACAGCAACCGTTTAAGTCTCATTAATCTCCACTATGTCGCCTGCCAATGCAACCAACACAAATGTGTTTGTTACCGAGGACACAGACAATCCAGGCTAAATACGTGTAGCCGACACAAAGCGCGGGAAACGTGTGCGAACGAGGCACGGTTGGTTTTGGTTTTACTAATTGGTTAAACCAATCCCGCAGTGTAGGAAGTGTAAAACCAATAACTTTTCGACCCTAATGAAAAACCGCTCTATCAAAATCTGAGACCTCGCTCGTTACCTCGTCGTCGATGTTTTTACTTTCAGAGTCGTCGTTGTCGTCATCACAGGAGAAAAGGGACTTTTCTCCGTAGCCTGCATCCTGCGAAACAAGGAAACAGGTCAACACGGACTCTGTAACACCACTTGGGAGTCGTGAAAATCTATTTTCTCCTTAACATATCAAAATTACATTCAACAAACAGGTAATGAGAGTAAGGAAGATAATCACTTATTACTAAAAATTAGTATTTTGGATCAGATTAATATATTTCTTCGTAACTTTTAATTCACTAGTAGTTAGGTGTCCCAAATTAGTTTACGTAGATGTAAGGTAGATCTACCTGACACATTAATAAAATTATTGTTATTGTTATTGTTGTATTGTTATTATAATATTGTTGTTATCCTGACTGGGATATATTGTGTACACAGTTGTATTATCAATTTCCCATAACCTATATAAAAGAAAACTCTTTCATTAAGTAAGGAGAACCAACATTCTGAAATATCGAAATCCTGCAGCATTGTGTATAAAGGGAGGCTTGATCGTAGAAGGAGGAGGGGAAGATAGAGAAAGTAATGTCCTTTGTGCTCAGCTGAATCAAGCGTTTACCTTGAGTCTCTGCTCGGCAGCCAACATACTGTAAAACGCACAGCACTGCTCAGGTGACACCAAGGCACGCATCTCTTCCTCAGTCGGTAAACGGAAATCACTCTTGAGTACCCACCAGTTACAGTCCGTGCCTGAGATAACACACGAGTGCATGTATCAGTTAACTGGTGAATCAGTCACATAAACAGAAAGATAACAACTCATTAATCCACCTAAACAACCACTCACTCCCTGCTTGTTCACTCTGATTTTGTCGTTTTCAATACTTTGCTATGTTAAACCGTTCTATGCCATTCCTATACTTTACATTGCAACCCTACCTTACTGTTACCTCATTTTTTTAACATACGTTCACTTCGAGATTAAGGCCACTTACTTTGCCCCGGCGAAACGCCCGTGCATCTTTGTTATAAGAAAACCAGGATAGTGCCGCCACCCCGTTAATAAGACCAACGGCCACATTATGAAATCCCAACCATCAGAATCCTTTATACAGATATACCCCGTTTATACGGCCACTCGAAACAATGATTTTTATCTTTCCATTGTTAATATTATATATACTGATTGAAGTTTCAATTCTTTTAATAATTCTATCTGCATTCCGGATGCTTACTGTATTAAAAACAACAGTCGTTTTGAAGTGCAGCTGTAATCTGTTAAGACGTCACTTATAGAAGATCAATCATGAGGTTTGACATCAGTGACCGGAATAACAGTGGTCCACAGTAATCGATTGGCTCTGCTACACTACAATATATTTCTTTTCTTCCTACATATATTTTTTTTTACTTCACTGTGACGGACTACACTAACACTATGCTATGACTTATACTTCTCTGTACTAAACTGTACTATACTCACTCCAAAATGGAACAGATTCTAACTCCATATCCTGTGAATCTGAAATAATGAATTGCTAGGTAAAATTATTGTTCAAAAAGCTACTGTTCTGTACTGTGAAGTGACTAAACCAACCTTTACTCTATAATGCAAAGAAAAACAATGAAAAGTCAGTCACACTTTACTGACTTAATTCTACTCAACGCATTTTGCGAACCGGCATAAGACATAGTGCTTGTTGACTCATGCGCATGATCACACACACACTCTTGCACACGATCAATCCCGCACGCCATGCTCTTTGTTTCTTCCCCCTTCACCTCCATCTCTATCACACATGCACGCCTGAGCACAAACTAATCAACGCACGTACACGCGCACGTGAGCACTAGGAAAATTTTGACTCGCCAACCTGTTCGTTTAAAGTCAGCGCAAAGCTTGAGTCGTTTTCTAATGCTGCTCTCGGAGTGCATAGGAAAAGCTCGCTTGATGTCATCCATCTTGATCCTTCTGGGTGTGTCTGGACTCTTCCAGAACAAACGATATATAAATATCTGTGGAGATATGCAAGTGAAACTGTTTTACAACTTGTCATGAAAAATGCATCTTCAGGGATAGATACATTCTAGTATAGAGCGGTTTTCGTTTGAGCGTCGAAAAGTAATTGGTTAAAAAGACGCAACATTTTTTCATCCAAGCATAGGTAACATTAAGACCACTCGCACGCACTTTCTTTCGCTTTGCGTCAACTAAATGTATTACTTGGAGTTTTGATTGGTTCACTGAATCTGAGGGTGCACCTTGTGCTCAGCCACAGCGAATAGTACGCTTTTGATTTTATCACATTCAATCGAAAACCGCTCTATACTTTAAAATGTGTGACAAGATCCCTTCAGGTGAATGCACCTGCCGTTATTCAAAACGACGCTATAACTACAGCCAAGTCTTGCTGAACCTACAGTCAGACGGATTCCCACTCTTAAAGAGAGAGAAAATATAGTGCTGCCTACTTTAAAACAATCTTCTATTTTCAAGGCAAAATACGCTTTTTACGATAACAGCACAAATTCTCGCGCGCTCATTGGCTAATTTTTATTGTCAATAAGCGGACAGACACGTTTTTTTTAATTTATGTGATGCGACAACGAGCGAGAGCGGACAATTTGACATTTTTTTTTATCGTAACAAACAAATTGACGTCAGTTTTTCCCGAGTCTGTCCTGTCCAAAGTAGTCTGCGGATCCATTCGGCTATCGCCTCGTGGATCCAAAGCTACTTTGACAACGTTATGATGAAATTCATGATCAATAACAGGACAGACGCATGAAAAACTGACGTCAATTGTTAAATTGCAGTCAAATCATCGAAAGACAAAACTCTCGTAAGCAATAACCTCCTACATACACGTACCCGGTTGATACTTAAAAAGATGTTGAAAGTTTGACTGCCGAACGTTGAAATAACAGAAGAAATTGGTAATGTTTAAATGTATGACAGTTGGAAGAAGCAGCTGCGTCAATTCGTAAGGAGCCACGATGAGAGTTCAGTTCTGCACCTGACTGTCTTCTTATAGCTTCACTGTTGACCCAAATTGACCAAGAAACCTGAATCAATTTATAAGATCCGCAATTAAAATCCTGTACATCGAAGACACGTCCACACTACACTAGAGAAACTTGAAAACGGCGTTTTCACTCCGAAAACGCATCGAATGTTTCTCTTCCAAACTACGCCTCAGAAATCTGAAAACGCAACCATCACATGTCATTTGGATTTGTGTTTGAGGAAAACTCGGGCAGGAAAAGCACGTGATTGTCGTGACGTCATCATTTTTCGAGAAGCTTCGATTTCAAAATGTTTTCCATCCACACTAAAACGCGAAAGTGGCATTTTCAATTTCCTTCGGTTTGAAGAGCGTTTTCGAAAATGTCAGTTTTCGTGATGAATCAGTGTGGATGGTACGCCTATCCGTAAAAATAAAGCTGCGTTTTCAAATTTCTCCGGCTTAATGTGGACAAGGCCTTTAGAACTCACCTGCAGGAAGTCCCTGGCATGGATGTTGGCTTTTTTAGAGTTTGGTCCTGGAACTTCAAACTTTGGACATTCCTGTCCCACTGTAAATATTGTTTTCACATCACGAACCCAATACCTGGATAAATGATAAGAGAATTCAGTTGTATTTCACCAAGCGATACGTGATGACATGGTGATACCTACCCTGATGGATTTCTGATGATGAGAAAATCCGTCTCTGGTAACCCGTGTTGGAAAATGGGAGCTCTGAACAAGTTACATTCCAAAGCCTGTAAAACAATGATGATTAAATCCTGATGTGACATACATTGAAACACCCATTCTCAAACTCGTATATGATTAAGTAATTCACCAAGTTCAAACGTAGGAGAGCATAACCCTGACGGTATTTCGATATCTGAACTTAATTAGCATAGATGTTTAGGATTATATTTCTCTGTTTTCTACTTAGTATTGATTGAGAAGATATATTAAACGTTCCAGACAGTGTTTGATCCGCATTCACCACATAACTGGAAGCTCGTCAAAATCGCTCCGCTGCTCGTCGTATTTTTAACTGGCTTCGCAGTGTTTGGAAATGTGGCAAAACACATTCTCTCCTGTTTGACGTCTTCATTAAGAAAAAAATGCTAAAAATATGTGCAAGTGGTGCCTTGCTGCAGTACTTCAATCATTTATTTTGTCTCTTTCCAAATCAGTCTTAATAAAACAAACAATCAGACCTGAGAAAGTTGCATGTTACATCAATTCAATTCTATCCGAGTGATGTTCACTTGAACCTGTTCATTTCTTCACATTTACGCGCCAACCAGCGCTCTTAAGATATGTGTTATACACTAACCTGCAGAGCTTCTCCTGGCATCAGTTGTCCAAGAAATGGTGATGTCTGATGAACTGGGACAGGCTCGCCATAGTCATAGGTTGGCATACTCTCATCCTTACCGGGTTTCTAACATCAGCAATAATAAGAAAGTCAACAATAATCGATAGACCTCTAACACCAGCAAAACTAACCAGGTTCATCTTCATATTGATCGCATATTAACAACTCCCAGCACTTGGCCAGGCTAATAGACCCTTTGCATAAATGGCTCCCGAATTTGAATAACAATACAATTCATCTCTAGCCTCATATTCATGTGAAAAATCCTCTGTCTGGAAACATCAATACGAGGCTAAGGATGTATAAAGTATCGTTATTCAAATTCAGGCGCCATTTGTGCAAAGGGTCTATATAAGAGCTATATCATGGTTTGCGAATCTTGACTGAAAAGTTTAGCCTACATTTCCCAAGTTCGTCGTTTGTAATCCGAGTTAATCTTCTCAATCTTAAACCATCCTTGTTCCTTTACGGTTTATTATTGTCTCTTTGGTATTTTTTTATCTTAGTAAACTATTATTTTCAAGATTCCTTCAGTTTCAAGGCAATTTTGGACCAGGCCAAAATATCTGAAAAATGCAGTGACTGTTCTCCTTTAAAATACAGTTGATTTTCAACAACAACATTACAAGAGTGATCAGCATCTAATCTGTCATAATTTTCCTACTTACCCTCTTGTAATAGTTTCTGACTTTGGCATTCATGCCAACAGCCATGATAAGAGGGGGATATTCTTCACAGTATTCAAACAAAGCCAAGTCACCATCCATTCCTGTCAGATCAGCCGGAGTCCTCATAAAGAACATTTCACCTCCACCTGATGCCAAACGCTCTTTCTCACGCTCCTGTGGTTTGAAATTAAAGAGAAACTATAGCATAACCCATTTGGAAATAGGAGGAATGAACTCATGAGAATAAGGGCGCGAAAACACATAGATTAAAAAAAATGTGGAACTTAAAAAGCAGTGGCGGATCTAGGATTAGATTATTTGCTCTCGATTTCTATCCGTGACAGAAATCTCGAGCTCGTAATCTTACTGTTTAAAGGGGGTGAAATACGAGATACTAAAACCCTCAACTTGTCGCGCAACATTGTTTCGTTGCAAGGTTTGGGTCGATGTTTCGCGTTTTTTACCTCGTGTGATCAACTTATCACGCAACACACACATTTGCTGCGAGTTGAAGAAACACAGCGCACTGATTGGTTGATTTGGTTGGTGTGGATCCAAGACAAGTTGCGAGTTTGATGAAAAACAAGCAACAAAGACAAAATTTGTTGCTCAAAGCAGACCTGCGTTCTACTTTTTGCAACAACTTTTTCAACCGGCAACAAATATTTTTGTCGCACGACAAGTTGATTCACAAAACGCGAAAAACGCGCAACCCTTCAACAAAACAATGTTGCGTGACAAGTTGCGGGTTTTTGATTCTCATATTTCGCTGCTTTGATAGAAACACGATTCAAACCAAGCAGCACGCGTATTCCTTTGGGCTGTTTTCTAATCAGGCTTGGAAGAAGAGCAGTAAAACTGCTAAAAAAACACCGAAATAAGTCGGATAACCTCATAAAAATTGCAGGCCATGGGCGTAGCCAGGATTTTTCAAAGGAAGGGGGGGGGGGGGGGGTCAACGAAGAAAAACGCGGGCACCAACTGGACAGACCCCTGAATATTGTAGGTTGTTTCCTTACAAAAAGGCTTACAAAGGGGGGGGGGAGTCACAGGTACCCCAGGACCCCCTGCCTACGCCCTTGTGTCAGGCTCACATTTTCACATAACCCTGGCTCAGGGGTCATAGAGAAGATATGCAAAAGTTAAGAATGTCTTCCTAATAACAAATCAAATTATGACATGCACTTTACCCTGGCTTTCTTCTTGATAACCTTCAAAAGCCCATACACAGCATGTCTGCCAGGCTTAGACAATGCGTCATGGCTGATACGCCGGAGAGGAGTGCGATGAAAAGTGCGCAGGTCATGGATAGACATACAGGTGGGGAAGTATGGCCGCTGAAGTTCTATGCCAGGCAATGAATGCTGTGAAGAAGAAACAATTATCTATTATTAACTAGAAAGGCTATATGGATGTTACTGTTATTTAAACTACTAAATGAACAATAAACAGTAGGCTTGGCAAAAAAAAAAATGAACTAGTGTAAGTGAAGTCAGGGTACAAATGGAAGATACGTATGTTCACAGATCATCAGAATACAGTGACTACCAGAGGACTTTTTCGTTTCTTTGCTTCAACTAATTTAGGACATTTTGAGGTTGCAATTGATGAGATCTTTGGTGTGAAGTTATCTTTAGTTGTCTCACTGGTAATTTTCACCCCCCCCCCCCCCCCTGGCCCACTCCAATTTCCTCCTAACACAGAGGAGCAACTAGGCATTCAAAGCAGTCATATAGCTGCTCTAAAACCAAGGTGGTATGAGAGTAAAAAGGACTAAAAGGTAATTCATTTAACGTCTTGTAAGATATATGTAAGAAGCAACCATGATAAAACTGTGACCAACAAAGACGAGAATGAAAAAAATCTCTAAAGCTTAGTATGATTGTATTCCTGGGTTATTCACCGAGATGGCTGGATTTTGGCAAAAATATTTTGTGCATGTTTCTAGACTGAGATGTATTTGCGGTCCATAAACCTGGAAAAAGGATTGGAGGCAACAGCCAGAAATCCTGATTGAACAAGCTTGGCCAATAAAGTACATGTTTTTGTATCTGTGGATTATTATATTACATTGACAGTTACAGTAGCCTCTTGAAAACTTGGTTAGTCCTAAATTAAGCCTAGTCCAAAAGAGAAATGTTTGGCGACCAAATATGATCAAACATTGTTTGGCGACCGAACAATACCATTTAGACACTCAGTAAAACATCAATATGTTTGGTCACCAAACAATGTTAAATCCTGTTTGGTCACCAAACAAT